>LR749952.1:1049851-1236885 GCA_902729485.2 Mus minutoides
CATGTCCCTCAACAGAGGAATGGATACAAAAAAATTTTGGTACATTTACACAATGGAGTACTACACAGCTATTAGAAACAATGAATATATGAAATTCCTAGGCAAATGGATGGATCTGGAGGGTGTCATTCTGAGTGAGGTAACCCAATCACAAAAGAACTCACATAACATGTACTCACTGATATGTGGATATTAGCCCAGAAGCCTAGACTACCCAAGATACAATTTACTAATCACATGAAACTCAAGAAGAATGAAGTTCAAAATGTGGTCTCTTCGCCCCTTCCTAGAATTAAGAACAAAGCACACATTGAAGGAGTTACAGAGATCATGTGTGAAGCTGAATCAAAAGGATGGACCAACCAGTGACTGTGGCTGCCAGGGATCTTTCCCATAATCAGCCACCAAAAATAAACACTGTTGCATATGCCAGCAAGATAATGCTGAAAGGGCCCTGATATAGCTGTCTCGTGGGAGGCTATACCAGTGCCTGGCAAACACAGATGTGGATGCTCACAGTCAGCTATTAGTTGGAACACAGGACTCCCAAGGAAGGAGCTAGAGAAAGTACCCAAGGAGCTGAAGGGGTCTTCAACCCTATAGGTGGAAGAATAACATGAACTAAATAGTTCCTCCTGTGCTCATGTCTCTAGATGCATATATGGAAGAGGATGGCCTAGTTGGCCATCATTGGGAAGAGAGGCCCCTTGGTCATGCAGACTTTATATGCCCCAGTACAGGGGAACGCCAGGGCCATTATGTGGGAGGGGTGGGTAGGGGAGCAGGGTGGGGATGGGGAAGGGTATGGGGAACTTTCTGGGTAACACTTGAAATGTAAATGAAGAAAATATCTAATAAAGAAAAAATAATTTAAAAAAAAAGAAAATATAAAGGGTAAATACTGCACATTCCAGTCACCACATCTATCAAACTTGTAAAGTAGATAGTGACCTCAGGGATGCATGTGATTTGTGTGTGTGTGTGTTTGTGTGTGTATTTATGTGTGTTTATGAGCACCAAGACAGTGAGGAAACATCTTTACAGAAAAATGCCACCAAGGTATCATATTCAAGTGTAACTTTCTCATACCAGAATCAAGCTGCCACACCTCTAACCCAGGCTCCAGTATGTGTTGTGATGGTTCAGTAGTTAATTTTTACTATAGATTAAATATCTCCAAAGTAAAATCACATATAAATCATTTGAAAGCACACAGAGTGTGAGCTTTGGCTACTGCTATATGCTTGTCACTAACAGCAGCCAATCAAAGCGATGGAGGCAGCTGTAAGTGTGGGTACAGAGAAGGAAACACAGAAACTCCATTGTGTTGTAAGAAATAAAGCAGAAAGTGGCAGGTGTGGGTCAATACCTTTATTGCATTTTCACACTTCACAGAACAGAAAAAAAACCCAGTACATGATAGAAGTTGGCACACCTGGTTCCTTCATATTATTCCTTCACCCACCCTCACTTACCTCATTCTTTACCCCCCATATAGTAATGCTGAAAACTCTGCTCACTGTTTAAGGCCGCATCTCTGTGCTGAGAGGCCAGGAGAGTTTGCCAACAGTAGCAGCCACTTCACATCCAATTGTGAAGGGTAATGTCATAATTACATTGATTTGAAATAAGCTGAGACCAGTGGACACATCACAAATGGTTCATAAACCTGTAATATATTCAGAAGTACCAAATGAAGTCTGTCAGTTGTAAATGACAGAAAATACTTTATCCCACGGCTCCAGTGACCCAAAAACTAGTTAGATGACAAAAAATCTAGGTAGCATCCAGTTGTTTGATTCCTATGTGTAGAAAGAAGTACAGCTGTAGCTGAAATACAACAGTTGACTTAGGAATGAGTTTTTGTAAATGCCCTTTATCAAAGTAAAACCATGTGCAACCCTATTCCAGAAATAGCCTGTGCAAGCTGAGAACGAATGGCTTGTGCTTCAGCCTCTGTGTGATGGTGTCTGTACCCAGAGGGTTTAAGGTTTGGTTTTGGTGTTGAAATGTCTCATTGAAGATTCCCCTGTGGTCTGAAGCTTGTAGGCCAGCTGGTCTCTTATAGTGGGCTGCTACCTCCGGGCTTCATGATTTGCTGATAATTCTCTATATAGAAATGGTTTATGTTGGCTCAAGGAGATCCTCTTATTGTAAGAAGAGAATATTTTGAAATTGTATTAATAGCAATTTTAAATATCCACTGAGGAAATTACTTCCGTTGTGATTTTGAATTGGTAGATCTCCTGTACACATGCTTATGTGCAGACACTATACACAGTGAGAACAGCCACATGGTCCACATTTTAAATGTGGTTTACCAAACACATTTTTTTCTACAGGTTTTCCTTTCCCAACATTATCACTGCCCACCGATTTATGCAGTCTACCTACTATTAGTAATTTTTGATAACTTATTTTTTTCTGATGTTATGTAATCCTCCAGCAATCTTTCCGGTTTCGTGTGAAGCATTCCACGTGTTTTGTATCATTCTGTAGCCTGCTGTGCATCATCCCAGGTGGATGGAACCACTTGGTCTCTTATCCAGTCACCCTCTCATACTCTTGTGGTCCATGTTCAAATCTATTATCTTCATAATAAAATGCCACATACCACAGATCTCCTGTGCTTACATAGCTGCACAGCTCACCCTTGGCTTTGACCTACAATGCTACACAGCATCTGTCCTTACTTCATCTGTCTGGTTTCAACTATCAGCAGTTACTTTTTGCTTACTGGGGTGTGTTTAGCAATTTCATGCCTCCTGACCTTTGTATAGTTTATCATTTCTTCTGGAATATCCATCTCTGCCTGCCCTGGTTGTTCTCTTTTTCCTTCTTATTCTTATGTCTTAACTCAGTTTTCCTTAAAAATATCTTCCTTGCCCACCCAAAAGACCCCCTTAACCTTCAGTTCTCATCCTCCTCAGGGCACTGGACCTTATCTGAACTTTCACATATACTTGTCTTCCCTGATTCAAGAGAAGTTTCTTTTTTAAAAAAGAAAAAAAATCTTTTCTTTTTTTTAAAGATTCATTTATTTATTTCATATATGTGTGTACACTGTCACTCTCTTCAGACACATTAGAAAATGGCATCGGATCCCAATTACAGATGGTTGTTAGCTACTCTGTGGTTTCTGGGAATTGAACTCAGGACATCTGGAAGAGCAGTAAGTGCTCTTAACCACTGAGCCATCTCTCCAGCCTGAGAAGTTTCTTGAGACAAGAAACAATCCATGCATTAAGAGATCACTCACCTCCTTTGTTAAAAATACGCCTGAAACAAAAATTTTCTATTTTTCATATATTTTTTCATGTATTCATATGTGGATATTTGTTATCTAAGTTTCACATAAACAGTTCACAGAAGACAGTTTTGGATTAAAGAGAGATAGATACAATCTAATAAAACAAAACAATTCTCAAATAAAAAGAAAATCTAATTTACAGAAAATACAAGAAGTAGGAACTAGAAAAAATTGAGTAGGAATGTTATGGTTTTAACCTGTGTGTACAAATTATACATGCACCTGCTAATATATGGACTTTAAGGTACACATGAAAATTAGTATATGCAATCAAAATAATCTTAGGAAGCTGAATACTGTTCACTTTTTCAGTGAGATTAAATGGCATTTTGAGTGGCTACCACAGGAAGGAAGTTTATGTCATTTACATTAGTAGACCACTGAAATTGAGATCTGAGGACAAAGCTTTTGGGTCCTATTTGCAAATCTGTACCTGTCATTTGCCTGAGAATGACTCAGCATGAACTATCAGCCTGAATGAGACTGCCTCTGCCTAGCTAATGCTGATGTATCAATTTCTTATAGGCCCTGTGAGATCACCCCACACCCCTCTTCATCTCACACCACCCCATATGTCATCTCATCCCATACTTCTATCCCCCACCTCCTTGCCCTGTCTATAAATGCAAATTGCTGCCACATTAAAGGGAGGTGTGGTTCTTCGTGAGTCACAGACACCCACCATCCTGCTCAGCCCCAGAGATACCCAGTAGGTCCGGGCTTCTGTTCTCGCTGTTACCTGCCAGTAGAGCCTACAAAAGACTATAAAAGTGCCCACATAGATTTAAATATGCAAACTCCAATGTCTAGAAAAATTTAAATAAAGGGAAAATTAATACAACAGACTGAATTACTATGAAACTTAATAGAAATAAATCATTCAGGATAAAGAGAATAATTAGCTGTAATATAGGTAGCAAAAATAGGTAGTTATAGGTAGCAATTAAGAAACCCAGATATTTTGAGACTGTGAATATATATGTTCTTTGAAGGCTCTGTCCAGCTTCTAACACTTATATTTATTTCTACTTTGGAATTTGATTCCTTGAGCCTCTGAGGTATGTTTATAAAGGTTACTTTAAATGATTTGTTTAAGAAGAGAGTACAACCCTCCTGGACACCGCAAACTCCAGAAACCAAGGCTGTTTAAAGCTGCCAGTCTACTTGCATATTCTGACTGAATATCAGACAGGAAAGAGGAGGTCAGGTTTGATTCATCCTTCATTATTTTGTTTAATGGATACTTCTTTACGCTTCTTATTAAGAAAAAAAATCCCAAAGAAATGAACAACATTTTTACATCATATTTGGGCCATGAGCCTTTTTAGGGGTAATGGAATATGATGAGCTAGAGGGTTCTTGACCATGTCTGGTTCCTATTTTCAGGCCTAGAGGGCTCTAAGTGTTCCTTCCATGATGCCTGAGCCTCTTGTCTCCATGGCAGGGACAGCAGCTCTTCTTGGTCCTTTTTTTTTTTTTTTTACCCTAGGAGAGCTTAATGGGAAAATCTGTGTTCCTTTATGAGGTTTTCAATAGAATCATCATCATCAACAACAACAACAACAACAACAACAACCACAGCAACAACAACAAAAGTCAGGCATAACTTATGCACAGGGAAGTTTCCCACTTTAGTTACTTAGTCAAAAATCACATTTTGTTAAAGATGATAGCTATAGCCCGAGTATGGGATAAATATTCATATATGGTGACTGTTAAAGGACTGCTGATGGTCCATGAAAAATACAGAGTTTTGGGGATACCAGTGGATGCGCTTTAGTTTCCACCATAGTATTTTGCCCTCATGTGTTGACTCAACATAGCTAGAAATTACTCTACTACCTGTGTTTTGTGTAGTTTTAGGACTATTATTTAAATCAGCAAAGTAGCTATTATTTCTAAGTCTGCATTTCAAATGCCAGTTCTTTTTTCTCTAAATTAAAAATGTACTATATGAATAAAGAGTGTTAAATTAAACTATGTGATCCATATTTTCAATGATGCAGTAAGCTGGATAAAAGGCTCTTTCAAAATCTGTGTCAAGCAATGTCTGCAAAATTTGCTCCATTGTATCTCTAGGCGTTTCCCTGTATTTCAGGCTGGGTCTGACACGCAGAACAAAAATGTGCTAATGTCATCTTCTCCTCTGCTTCTTTGAACCATAACATGACAGTTCCTATTATTTTACGTCAGTGATCTTCATATCCAAAGGTTGTGCCACCGCTGCTATTGTTCCCTTCACACAGAGAGACAGGTAACCTTTAGGCCATTTTACTTGGAGTATATTTATTAACATTACATTAATCGAAAATAGAATGTTGATTTGAAATCTAATATTATCAAAACATTTTTTTCTTTAATGTAATTTTAATTAAAATATAATTACTTAATGTTGTACCTTCCCTTTTCTCTAGTCCCTCCATTTTTCCTTGTTTCCCAATTGTCTCCGTCTCAAATTGATAGATTCTTTTTATTATCATTACACACACATACATACACACACACACACACACACACACACACACACACACACAAATACAGCCTGCTGCATCTCTTTTTTGTATGTATATCATTTCAGGGCTGACCACTTTGTACTGGATAAACAATTAGGGAACTCATGTCAGAGTGTCTAATTCTTCCTTTCTCAACAGAGATTCATTGCCCGTACTTCTTTTCTCTGAGAGTCCTCTGGCTGGACATTAGCATGTATACTGATATTGTTGTTGTTCAGAGCTTGCCAGGAATTTTGCTGTTAAAGTGTATTTCTGAACAGTAATGATATATAAAATATATCATATATATATATATATATATATATATATATATATATATATATATATATATAAATATATATATATATATAATGATATATAAAAAATATAAAATATTTTATTTGGCATCGAGTCACTCTAGACCATAGAGAAGCTGCTATGTGTGTTATCATCAATCTATTCTACAGGTTTGAACTTGTGTGTACACAATGGTGATGATCACCATTGTTGACTTGTATATAGTGTAGAGGAATAATGGAAATCACCAAAGGAACCTCTCGCCTGCTTCAGCTTGTATTTCTATCCATGGAAAATCTCCTGTGCCACCTCTTCAACTAAACATAAACATTGGCATCTCCATCATTATGCTTTCACTAAGGTCCAGTGGGAACTCCTGATGCCATTAACAAAGTTGAGACATGGGAAAGTCACAGCATAAATACATAAGAAAACTTGTCTCACGTGAGTTATCAGAAAAAGGGAACAGGGCAATAAGGCCCATATCAGACACTTCAGATTACTTCTGGTAATGTTACCTTTGGTCAAAGCTATTCCTAAATACAATATTCAGTTATCATTAAACTTTATGGTCTCCTATATCTTGCAGGAGGAATTTGTACTCTTAATATAAAACAGAAATTTTCTCTAAGTAAAACAACGGTATTTAGAGTTATAACAACTCCTAAAACTCTATTGTCACCAAAAACAGACATGAGCCAAAGGCAGAGGATAAGAAACTAAAAAATAAAGCTGTGTGTGCCAAGAAATGACAATAACACTGTATCAATTAGCAAAGAATAAACGGGCTTAATCATCCATAGTGTTAGAAAAGCTGAATATCTGCACTTTAATTTTTTTTCAAAAAGTACTCTTTAATACATTTCACAAGAATAAATTTGCAGTCAACTTGCAACTTAATGATTATAATAATTATAAAATACTAGCATTTGTAGAGTAAACATGGAGGCATGATTCTTGACACACATCTTACTAATACTTTATTTTTATTTATTTTGTTATCTGAAACACAGGTAACAAACATTAAAATAATCAAGACTATAAAACAAACACACAAACAAAAACAATAATTTCCTGTATAAGGAAACAAAAAGAAGACAAAATAGCCCTTATAGAATGGGATAAAATATTTGTGCATTGCATATAGGATAAGGGATGATATACAGAATTGAAAAGAAATTCATATAATTCAGTGACAGAAAGCAACAAAATAAAAATTGGGATGAACCCATGCATATTTTCGCAATAGAAGCAAGTACTCAAAAGATTCACATGAATAGGTATAAAAGAATTAGTTATATAAACTACACATTGTTGTATCCAAGCACAGAAACCAGTGAATTAAAAGCATTCCCTAGAGTCACAGTGTTAGCAGTAGGTTTTGGACCTGGTCAACCTGACTCCTTGTTCAAGGCTTTAAGTTGTTCAAGTGACTTTATTCTTGAAGATAAAATCTTCCTCTCCCTTTGTCCACTCTTCCTTCCAACAGCTGTAACTGCTGAGCAGTGCTAAAAGTAACACTGTGCTCTGAGGTTATTTATGTATAGAGCACTAGGATGGAGTTGGATTCAGAAGATGAACCCCCTGAGGAATGCGTTATCTGCTCTATCACCAGTGCTTGGACAATAGTAGCATGAAACCAACTACATGATCAAGGAACTGTCATAAGATTATTTTTAAATTGTTGTCCTCCTTCCTGGTCCCCCTCCAAGAGTTCTTTACCCTAATCTCCTTTGTATCTGAGAGGGTACTTCCCTCACCCTACTTCTCTTCACTTACCCACCTACCCCCACCTCACTCGCCCTGATACAAGATTTTAAGGATTAATCTTACTTACTTATTATAGAGAAATGCTATAAGAAAAATCATTTAAGAATGAAAAGAGTCTGGACAGTAGAGGAAACAGCATTCTGCACAAAACATGGAAGTCTGGTGATGGGTGAATATGGTCTTTGTATGTATAGTGAGAGCTCTTTATACTGCAGCTTCTTGCCATGGCATGTGGCCCACAGCTAAAAGTTAACACCATCCTTCATTCTGCCAATGAAGAAACACTAAAGGTTGTTTTCTCTTGTACAAAAGGTATGAAAATAAACCACAACAGAATTTTGGTAAGGAATATAAATGAAAAGTTGTGAGTGGGTTCTGAAGCAAGGCTGTGTTGGTTCAGAGGGGTCCCAGGTACAGACAGACTACTGTGTATGTGCACAGGGGTCCCAGGTACAGAAGAACTACTGTGTGTGTGCATGGGGTCCCAGGTGCAGAAACTGCTGTGTGTGTGCAGAAGGGTCCCAGGTACAGAAGGACTGCTGTGTGTGTGCAGAGGGGTCCCAGGTACTGAAGAACTGCTGTGTGTATACAGAGGGGTCCCAGGTACAGAAGGACTGCTGTGTGTGTGCAGAGGGGTCCCATGTACAGACAAAATACTGTTTGTGTACAAAGGGGTCCTAGGTACAGAAGGACTGCTGTGTGTGTGCAGAGGGGTCCCAGGTACAGAAGAACTACTGTGTGTATACAGAGGGGTCCCAGGTACAGACAAAATACTGTGTGTGTGCAAAGGGATCTTAGGTACAGAAGACCAACTGTGTGTGTGAAGAAGGTCCTATATACAGAAGAACTGCTATGTGTGTGCATAGGGTTCCCAGGTACAGAAGGACTGCTGTGTGTGTGTAGAGGGGTCCCAGGTACAGAAGGACTGCTGTGTGTATGCAGAGGGGTCCCAGGTATTGAAGAACTGCTGTGTGTGTGTAGAGGGGTCCTAGGTACAGAAGGACTGCTGTGTGTATGCAGAAGGGTCCCAGGTATTGAAGAACTGCTGTGTGTGTGTGCAGAGGGGTCCCAGGTACAGACAAAATACTGTGTGTGTGCAGAGGGGTCCCAGGTACAGAAGAATTGCTGTGTGTGTGTAGAGGGGTCCCAGGTACAGAAGGACTGCTGTGTGTGTGCAGAGGGGTCCCAGGTATTGAAGAACTGCTGTGTGTGTGTGCAGAGGGGTCCCAAGTTCAGACAGACTGCTGTGTATGTACAGAGGGGTCCCAGGTTCAGAAGAACTGCTAGTCTATTCAAGTAGACAGTAGGATGTGGCTCTGCCATCATCAACAGGGATTTCACTATCTTACTTTTTCCATTTTTCATATTTACTTTTGGATCCTTTGTGTCTGTATTGTCAAATATTGCATTTGAATTGTCGTGCTTAATTTATTTTTTTTATAGTACACACAGCTTGATCTCATCATGAGGATTCTCTTTGGGCCTTTAGTTAAAATCCCTGTCATTTTTCTGTATGCCTCTCATCTGCTGCTTTTTTGCATCCTGCTCTTTGTTACAGCCAACTTTGCTTCTATGTACCTACCACTATCTGTTTGAGCACTTTAACTTAAAGACTCTAAAGGAATCCTCTCATAGGAGTGATTTTAAAAATCACTAAATAGGGTCCCCAAGGAAAGAGCTAGAGAAATGACCACAGGAGCTGAAGGGGTTTGCAGTCCCATAGGAGGAACAACAATATGAACTAACCAGAATCCCCAGAGTTCCCTTGGACTAAACCACCCACCAAAGAAAACACATTGTGGGACTCATGGCTCCAGCTTCATATGTAGCAGAGGATGGCCTAGTAGGCCATTAATGGGAAGAGAGGCCCTTGGTCCTGTGAAGGCTCGATGCCCCAGTATAGAGGAATGTCAGGACCAGGAAGCAGGAGTGGGTGGGTTGGTGAACAGGGGTATGGCAGAAGGGATAGGGGGTTTTTGGGAGGGGAAGCCAGGAAAGGGAATAACATTTGAAATGTAAATAAAGAAAATATCTAATTAAATAAATCGCTAAATAGAGTAACAGAGCTGCATTCTCAAGCCGAGGAGGCAGTCTCATGCAGGAACCCTTTTCTTTCCCGAGATTTGTGAGTGTATTTTATGTATATTTGTTCTTGTTCATCAATAGGTTTATAAAGAGTACATATGGGAACAACAGGATATTACCATTGTATTTGTCAGACTTGTTGTCATAATCAATTGCCTAGGATTGGATATGGTTTCATGCATGATTCCCATTTATTTCTGGCTTCATCAGAGTCCCAACTGCACAGCTCTAGTGTGTGATTAGTGTTGCAGCTGCTGGTCAATTACCAGAGACTCTTTTGTCTCGCAGCTCCACCATGAGGTGGGATGTTTTATCCTCTTGTGTGTAAAGGGATAAGAAGGAAATGAGAAGACAGCAGAGGAGACATGCGTTCTTTAAAAGCCTTGGATAAGATGAGACAGTACATTTTTATTCAGTAGTGAGATCCAGCTTATCCTGATATGCAGTGGCAAAGAAGCTGAACCTTGTGTCTTTTTAAAGAAAAAAACTTTGATGGCAGCTACAAGTTTTCACTGTAGTTAGAAACACAATGTGACTAACTGCAACACTATTGGAAAACACAGAATCTTGTAATATTGCTCTAAAGCTTCCAGCCCAAGATCCCTCAACTAACAAACTTAGCAAGTTCACAAAACTAACAACTGATCATGAGAATGATTATACAAAATATGTCATAGCCAACCACAACAATAGAGCACTGACCATTCCAGACCATCTCCAAATGGCAAATGATAAACTGTAATGAATTCAGCTGCTCACAGCACAGAACAGATCGTTCTGGGTGCCCAGTGATGATAGGTGATGCCTGACTTGGGACCTGTTTTCTCATGGTTTTCTTTTTAGTAAATGGTATATACATTTCTGTGTATAAGTATATAAAAATGATGTCTAACTCCATAAAATATATCTGAGTATATAAAATTATGTCTCAAGTACATAAAACCATGTCTGAGAATATCTTCTTAGTAATAAGTACTATGTCTAAGTGCCACGTGCAAGAGAGAGTGGTAATGGCGAGGCTGTGCAAGTCAAGTTCCCATGAGAACAACAGACTCTATGAGGTACATTCACACGGAACAAGGCTGGTGAGAAGTGATACAAGGAACAACAGACTCTATGAGGTACATTCACACAGAACAAGGCTGGTGAGAAGTGATACAAGGAACAACAGATTCTATGAGGTACATTTACATGGAACAAGGCTGTAATGGTGCTTTTCTTTCCCATATCAGAAGGTGGAACATGGAAAAATGTGCTTGAAGTGATTAAGTTCCTTGAAATGTATTTGATGTAGCTTCCAGTATATTTGAAGTGAAAATAAGGTCAGCTCTTAAGCTATCTGTCTGTTCCTCTGACACAGGTCAGAAGGCGATGGAAGCTGAGTCTGAGGATGAGGAAGTGGACACGGAGTTTAGGATATCTGCAATGAAGATTCCTCTGTATTCCTTCAGATCACTCAAGTATGGGGCAATGCTGAAGGAGATGAAATGGGACTATTTCCCAGAATATCTCCAGCCATTTCCTGCCACTCGTCAAAAACCACCAATTAAAAGAGAGACTCTATGGAAACTAAGGAAAAGGAGAGAGTTTCTAGCCACACAGAGGGCTGGCATGAAGCTCCACATGTGTAATGATGTTGATAAATATTACTCAGAACAAAAACAGCATGAGGAAGAAGCAAGAAAATTTGCAGCCATGGTTTCAGCACAAGTTACCCAGGAAAGAGCTGCTGTCAACATTAGAGAAAAGTTAAATAAGAAAATTTCTATGGCAAGAAAACTAATGGAAAAGGATAATGAGACAATCCAGAAAGGCTTACAGCAAATTTGGAAGGAGAGACTTGCCTACCTGGAACAAGTTAGAGAGCGGAAATTTATGTTTCTAGCTGAAAAAAAACTAAATGCTGCAGATAAGTCTTTAGTTATTTCCCTCAACAATGAGAGGTCCATTCTGCTCAAAGGAATCACCGAAGTTGAAAGATCGAAAAAACACATGGCTGAAAAAAAAGCAAAGAACTTAGATGTTATTGAAAAATGGGAAGAACAAAAATATAAGCAGAATTTCTTGATGGAAATGAAGAAACTAAGGTAAGTTTATGGCTTAAGCACAGCAAGCCGTCACTCGGTCTACAGAGATTTATAAAGCCAGTGCTGAGTTCTGTTCTTGATACTTTATACTTTGGAAAACAAAGCAAACTAAAGGGTGAAAATTACTTGCTGAGTAGTTACCAAAGATTGGGAATCAAAAGAACTCTTCCCTCTCTTAGCATCACTGATAGAAACCTGCTGAGTCACAGACAGTCACTGCTGCCCCACCCCTGGCCAGGGCTGGGAACACACTCCAGCTCCCTCTTACACAGTGGGGCTGCTTTTCCTCTGGATTTCTAAAGACAATCTGGTGTAGAGACTTCTTTGTTATTCTTTGTCTCTTATAATTTAAAGTAGCCTAGTCTCAAAGAGTTCACATGATCCCTCTCATCCAGACCTCTATTTCTACTCTTCAGCCTTTCCTGAACTCATTCCCACTAATCATCCTGGAAATCTTAACTAAATCTAATAATTTGTTTGAGACAGGGCCATAAATAGCTCAGGCTGGCTTCAGATTCTGTGTAGAAGAGAGTGACCTTGAACTTCTAACCCTCCTGCCTCCATCTCAAGAGGGCTGGGGTTTCAGGGATGTGTCACCATGCCAAGTTCATGTGGTGCTAGGGATTGAAGCCAGAACTTTCATACATGCTAGGCAAGCACTTTGTCTACACAATTGTATCTGTCTCCCTTACCAGTTCTGCTGTATAGTTCTGACTTAAGTGGGGACCTTGTCATTGATCACAGAAGGCTATTGTAGGCAATAGATTTTGTTTTAGTCCAGAGTCCTCTTACACTGAAGTTTCCAGTGGAGGTTTTCCCACACACACCCCGAGACAGGGTTTCTCTGTGTAGCCCTGGCTGGAACTCTCTTTGTAGACCAGGATGGCCTTGAACTTAGAAATCCGCCTGCCTCTGCCTCCCAAGTGCTGGGATTAAAGGAGTGCGCCACCACTGCCCAGCTCCAGTGTAGTTTTAACCTCTTGCCATAACAACAGGATTTCTCATAGAGAGCAAAGGGCTCTCCATTTCACATCCAACTTTGTATTTACTTATCCTTCTGACTTTACTCTTAGTATTTTATTTTATGGAGATATGCACTCTGCTAGGGCATGGCATGCCTACAGTGTGAAGGAGGCTAAATAATCATAATGATCTCTATTATGGGGAGAATCTCAAGACTTTATGATATCCATTGAGTGAGAAACTTCTATCAGTATATTCACGAAAATGGCATGTAGACGAACATTTCCTCTGCATCTCTACCTGTTGTCTGTACACTCTCCATTTATAATGCAAAGAATGAACCATGGGGGGGGGGATCACATATTGTTATCTACCCCACAGTAACTAGCTCCAAAGGTATTTTCACTTTTTAACCATTGAATTTTTGCTATTTCATAGTTTTTTAGTTTTTAAAATTTAATTTTTTTATACAACATATTTTGATTATGTTATTTCTTCTTCCAGCTCCTCCCCAAACCTTGCCACTTCCATAGCCAACTGTTTCTCTTTTAAGAAAATCTCCCCCTCTCTCTCTCTCCTTTCCTCCCTCTTTCTCCTCTCTCTCTCTCTCTCTCTCTCTCTCTCCCTTCCTTCCTTCCTCTCTCTCTCTCTCCCTCTCTCTCTCTCTTTCTTTCACACACACACACACACACACACACACACACACACACACACACACTCAAAACAAAAGAACAATGAGACAAAAGCAAATGCACAAGCCAAATGAAACAGAGGTCCATAGTTGGGACCAATGCTGAAGTACCTGAGCTCTCAGAGGACATTCTGCATTCATGGTGCAGTGTCCATTGTGGTCTTTGCATCCTGACTTATAAAGCTTTTCTCCAAACAGCATCTTGTATATTTATATCCTCAAAATAGATATAGACAACTACCCTGTTTACAGGACAAGAACATGTTAGGGCTCCAAGCACATTTTACATTAATAATCAGCTAATAACTTGTCCTCATATATACATAAAGGTTCTCTATTCACTAGAGACTGCTCTGTCGCTGAGCAATTAATCCTTTGGTATTTATTCGTGGCCAAACTCTCTCAACTCCTTTTTTCCTTTGCCTTCACTACATGCATGCGTAAACTTTGTGGTAGCACTCATCTGCCTCATGTCTACCTTGTGCATTTCCTGTCCACTGTAGGACCCACATTCCTCAGATTGTGCATTATGTCTAGAATCTCTGTAGTCCTTCTCTGTGCTTGTCTTCACAAAGCCAACTGTCCTTTACTGCCAGCTCCTGCCTATAGGCATTTCAGCCATTTCCATTACCTAATTCACCAGCTAGATGACATCACACTGTGGCTTTTATAAATCCAACTTCATTTGTCCATCAGTTGCTCACTCTTTCTCCTACAACCTACAAAAGCAGCTTCAAGCTTCAGACATAAGCACCACTGTATTCTCAAGTTCCCTGTATTCTATTTACTATAGATTAAACTCCTTCTCACCACCATATACATAAAATTATAGGTGGTATAGATTAGTTTTACATTCTGTGTCTGTTACTTCAGGGTAAATCTCTACTTTTCTTGTTTGAAGTCAGTCTTAGTTCCTACTATAAATGTTACTGGTATAGAAAATTGAGATTGTATGAAATGCGTATCTTAGTTTGAGAAAAAGTGGAAGTGTAATATCTTCAAATTCTTAAACATGGTACAATTCCCATTAGTTTTATCCTTCTTTAATATCAGTGAGATTATATTTGATGTACAAAAGTGTGTTAGAATCATTGAACCAAGAAGATGGTGACTGGGCTCTAGTCCTCAGAGAGGTGGCAATGCTGAGTAGCTATGCGGCTGTACCTGCTGGTGGAAGGGACTCCACACCTGTGTGTAAGAGTAGCCTTAGTTAGTTAATCCACATTAAAAGGGTTATCTTGGGTTATGCAAATGGGCCTAAGTAATCACTTTGGTTTTTCAATGCAGAGACATCATTTTAGTTATAGACATGCTGTAGCATTGGTTTGTTTGCTTGTTTGTTTGTTTGCTTTTTCGAGACAGGGTTTTTCTTTACAGCCCTAACTGTCAAGCGTTTCTTAAATATCCATAATTGTTGGTTTTACTTTATGATCAGTATAATTGACTTTCCTTTCCAATTATTGGATGCTGACATGTCCAAGTATAATTGACTCACATGTTTTGTTCATTCATTGATTCTTTTAAATAGTTTTGCCCATAGCTTATGATCTTTACCTTTTACATGATGATTTCAGCACAATACTTTTAACCTCTACTTTGCTTTTCTTTGTATGTTGAAAGCATGCTTTACTTTGACTTCTACTCAGCTGCATGAGCATCCATGAGCATTATCTGTGTTCTAAATTGAGAACTGACCTGGAAAATTCCGTTTTCTTTAACAAGTCAGTGATATCACATGATCTTTTTCTAGAAGATGTCATATGAGAGGGCATGTAATGTTTTGCTGAAAACAGACACTTGAAGGGGCAAGTAATAGAATATAAGTAAAACCCCACAATCAGTGAGAGGAGGGTCTTGCATTGCAGTGATGTACAATGCTTTACTTCTTGACTGGTCTTAGCTTGTCTTTGCTGGTCTCGCTTCTTTGCTGGTTTTGCTAATCCTCACTTTATATAGAGAAATGTGCCAAAGAACTAGTGGTATTCTGGCTGATTCTGGCCACTTCTTCTGACTTGTGCTGATTTGGCAGAGCCTTGCTATTTCTGCTGGACTGAGTAGCCGGTACTGACTTGTTTGCTATTGTACTGGACTGCTAGTATCCTGACAGGAAAGAGTATGATTGCTCCAAAGAATTACTACTAAACAGAACCGCAACCCCCTTGTCTATTAACCTTCTTTCTCCTCCACACTGGTAGGTAGGCAAAAAGGGAGTTTGAAGCATATGAGAACGCCAAATAAAGTAAGTTTTGAAAACTCTAAGCCTACAGAGAACAGAGTAGTTAATGACAACTGAGTAATTGTCCAATGGTAGGCATGTCTTTTTTGTTGTTGTTGTAATTTTTTTGTTTGTTTGTTTGTCCCCCCCCCCCCAGCACTGGCATTTGAAGCAGAGCTAATGCCCGTCAGAAGCTCTGCCCTTGTGCTGCATATTCTGTCCTGTTCAATGGTTTCATACTAAACTTCAAAGACGTATTGTCCCCTTCATGATGATGAAGAAAACATCAATAATGCATCCAAAATTGCATCCCTTAAATTTCATATATGGACTTTACACACCAAAAGAATGACTGTCAAACCTGCGTTGTTCCAAGAACCATTAACAGGTTCTTCATATCCAACTCCCTGGAAGTGATTACGTAAAAGCCCTGAGAATGACTGTTTCCAAAGAGAACTGTAACTTCTCTCCATCTGATGTCTTTTCTTATGCTTTCTATTAACTATTGAGTAAAGGGACTCATTAAAGGAAGGCCAAGGCATCTTCAAAGAATTTACAATGTGTAACTCATTTTGTCTTCTACTCAATGAACACTGTGAGTTAGACTATCCAGTTCTCAATGATTAGAAAATGAGGGAGAGAGAATTTTTTAAAATGTATCCAAAATTCAGTTATTAAGTTGAAAGCTTATAACTCAGCTTTTATATTCACCCTCGGAGTCAAGATTTTTGATTATATATATGTAGAGATATAGTGCTTCATGGATCAGACTGGGGAATTTTGCCAAAATTGAACTGAGCAGAGAAAGAGTAATGTCACTTCTCAGAACGTATGTTGATATACTGGTCTCTCTGCCTCAGTTTTAACCATTCATGATATCTGAAATGGTTCAGACAAAATGACCTGTCCATAATTCTTTGCCTGAAAATGTGTATATATTTTTAAAGTTTCTGGGTTATTTTATGTTTGAAAATTCTTTTTTTCTTCTCTCTCCTTATTTTATTGGCTTAATTATTAACACTTTCTTCACTTCTTATCTTACATTGTCTTGTTCCATAACTGGTTTCTTGTTTTCACTAAGAATTTGATGTAAGTACACACTGCGTCTTTCTCTTATGCCTGTGCACTTTCACTGGTGATATCCTTCTATTTTCCTTTCAGTTTGAAGCATGTAGAGATACTTTTATGCTTTAACAATGAATGAATTAATTAATTAATGGGTATGAATGAATAACTTGTCTTCCTTGTTATTACATTTTTCTGGGTGTGGTATGGTAATCTGATCTAGGTCTCTCTAATTTAGAATATGTAGTCCTCTAATGGAGTTGCTGTAGTAAAATACCATTGGCTGAGCAGGCTAAGTAAATGGGACTTATTTTCTCCTGAGTTCCAAGAAGTCTGACATGGAAGTAGAATTGTGAGAGGAGTCTCAGATTTTTGCGATGAAAATCTCATAAATATTAGCATGATATGAATTGAATATTATTTAACAATGTAGTAATACTTTGTGAACTAAGCTTTGTCCTTATTATGTTTATGAATGTATGTTTGGAAAACATCCAGTTTCATCTATACGCCCCAGCTTGTATGGCTTTTGTAAACTAAAATTATCTCATTTGACTTTTCTTTTTGCCTCTTAGGGTGGAAGAAATCCAGAAAAGGCATGGTGAAGAGAAATTTGTTATTGATACACTTATCTTACAGAAAGGCCATGAAAGACTTGAGGAGGCTAAAGCAAAAGTTGAATTTATTAAGACATTTTATACCTCTAAATCTCACAAAAGGAGTAATAATAAAGCAATACCAGATCACATCTGATGATAGTTGTGAATTGCGATCACTATTTTTACTTAAAGGATCTCAAGATCATACTGGGAAGACATGCTCTCTACAAGACAGATCTGGGATAGCTAGGTTCAGGATCAGAGAGAAGATATCCACAGATGTTTCTGGTACTGACTACAATGCAAATCCTGTTGAGTTTGCACCCCTGAATAGTCACTATGTATTTAAGTGCCCAAGAATGTATCAAAGCTGTATGAGTTCTTCATACAAAACTCTTCCAAAGACTGCAGATTTTCATCGCTCTAACAATGACAAGTTGTAAAGCTACTTTCAATATTCTCTGGTAATTTTTTATTTCATTGCCAAATTTTATTAAAATATTATATGCAGTAAAACTTTAATTACCAAAGTTCATATATTGAAGTATATTTCCTGTTTATCTTATTAAAATAATTTTTAAATGTCTTAAGTTTTCAAAATAAAAGTTCCACCAATGTATCAACTACTTATATTAATAAAAATTAAAAGACATATTATAGAAATAGAACATTCTACCATCATCCTTGAAGACACTACTGCGTTTACATTTGATGTGTTTGTCCTTTTAGCAGAGATATGAGCATGGGAAATAAAGAAAAGAATCAAAAGGAAAGTATGTAAAAGTATATCATGGCAATCGCAAACTATACAGAAATGCCATTTAAGTGTTTCACACTAGTGATAGAATATTTGAAAAACAGGAAACATTAAACATGTAAAATATCTTGTTTAGTATCCTTTCACCATCTAGGACAATAAACTCAATGATGTCATTGTGAAATCACTGGGTAGGGTACCATTCAAATCTCTCTTAATTTCTACCAGCTATAGGTATAGACTTTAAAAGTAGTAGTATTTCAGATGCTCTCTGATTTTATCAGTCTATTATAATTTTATAAAGATGAAGTGTTCTACAAATGCAATTCTTCATGTGTGCTTCAATGCTGGACTGTTATCACATGTGAGTATTGCTTTCCAAAAATGGTAGCTGTCTGTTTAAGTCCACACAATGAGTTCCAGTGTCCTGCTAATTAGCAGATGAGTAACAAGCGATTCACTTGGTATTTTTAATCATTCTGTAGCGAGCAGGACTGCAGAAAGCCACACAGAACAGTCCTTCAGAGCAAATGGTTAAAGGAGCAAATGTCCTGTTTTCCACTCACTTTTGAAAGTTATATGTATGTTTCATATATTTATCAAAATAGTAATCTATATCAGTTAGTGTTATTTTAAGATTGAGATGTGGAATGAAATGTATATCAGACAGTATGGTATTCTGTCATAGTGAGCACTTCCTGAATGTCAGTCCATAGAGGTGCAAGTGAGTGTGCTTCTCAACTCACAGGAGCGTGTGTTAAGTCTGTAGGCACTCTGTGACATACATCAACAAACACAGAAATGCTCATTCATGTGAAGTATTAAGAACAATTTATTCATTTGGTATTGATATTGACTATGTATTTTTCTCTTCTCCCACTCAATATTTTGCAGTTTTTATCTCATAACATACAGCCAACAAATTCTTAACCATTTCTACTCAACTCTGAGCTAACAGGCAAAGAATATTCTACTCTCTAGGCCTGCTTTTCCTGTATGTATGTGCTCTCATTATGTAGTGTCGTAAGTTGATCTCATCATTTCTCACTGGTCACATTTGAAGAATCTCAAATCTGTTTCCTATGTCATATCTCTAGTAATGATGTCTCTGAGATTTCCAGAAATGTGAATATTATGTCCTTCATTTGAGGCCTGAAAAGATTTTAAAGTACATATTAAAAATAAAATCCTTTGTGTTTCACACCATTCTTTCTCCCCCCGCCCCCGTGAGCCTCCAGTACCTCCCAGCATCATACATATGTGACAATTTATGTGGCCTCCTGTAACACAAGCTTAGAGGATAACTGACTTCTGCTTCTAATTATTAAATATTTTATCCCATCAGTTCTGCCATCCAAAAGTCAATATAGTAGAATGGCTAGCTTTTATCCAGTGCTTTTTCCTTTTTCTGGAGTTTCCATCCCAGTCTCTCTTGCAATAATTGAAGCACACATTTAATTTGTAAGTGATATGTTCTCTCCAGTGTGCCTGTGGGTAGATCTTCCATGATTTTATCTGTATTTGACCAGTTGTTAAGACAAGTTAAAGACCACTGAGCCACTACATAGAAAGTATTTGTGTTCCTGGTTTGCTTGGAGTGTATTATACTAAGTGGCATCTGTTAATTACATTTGGGTGAGAGCTAACAATTCTTCTCCCATACAATACATCATTATCTCAATTTGTCTGCCTTCTAATTCCCCTGTACATGCCCATATCTCCCCTAGATATACTGTTCCCCAATTTTTCTACAGAAAACAGCAGGTCTCCTAGTGATAATAACCAAACACAGCATAACAAGATGCAATAAGACCAAGACCAGGCACAAGTGATCATATCAAGGCTGGATTAGATAACACCGTAGGAGGAAAGGTGTGGGAAGTGCGGGCAAGAAAGTTAGAGACAACCCTACTTAATGGTTAGGAGTTCACACACACACACACACACACACACACACACACACACACACACCACATACACATCATACCACATGCTTGTGCCCACATGAAATACTTTTAAAAATATAGGTAACATTCTTAAAAGAATGAATCTCAGAGTAGTATTAGTTTGCATGTTTGCATTTCCCAGAGGTATTGAACATTTTTTAGAAATTTCCCTGTTCTTCTGCCTGAACCCAGCAGAGGCTGCCAAGGGCCTCACAGGACTCTCCATGCCACAGGACCTCCAGATCACCTTGGGATCATGGGTGAGTGGAGCGCAACATCAGCTCCAAAGAATCGCAGAGGGTCTTGTGCCAGCAGGAACAGGGACAAAGGAATCTTGCCTGACCAGAGGCTGGGATCCTTTCCTGTAGGGGCCAGCCCTGCCATCTTCTGCATGAACCTGGCCGAGGGTATCGAGAGCCCAAGAGGACTCTCAGTGCAACAGGACCCTTAGCACATCCAGGACCTTGTGATCACTGGAGAGCATGTGGGCAACAGAAGTAACAGAGCTTCTTGACAGGGTCTCTTTGGGCCATCATCCTCAGTGAGGAGGCAGAGCTGAGACTCAGACCCCTGGCACCTTCCTAGCCAGAGGAGAGTCAGCCTACAGGGAGGGCTCTGACCCCAGGACTCAGGAGGTGGATCAAAGCTCCAGACTTCTGGACACCTGCCCTGCAAGAGTAGAGCATGCCTGCAGAGAGTGCTCTGACCACTGGGACTCAGGTGAGAGTTGGACCCCCAGGAGTGCTGACAGAGGCTAACAGAATCACAGGAGGATCAAGCTTTAGCCAGAGATAGATAGAATATTAACACCAGAGATTACCAGATGGCAAAAGGCAAACATAAGACTCTTACTAACAGAAATCAAGAACACTGGGTATTATTAGAACCCAGTACACCCTCCACAGTGAGTCCTGGATACCTGAAAACACCTGAAAGCAAGACGAATTTAAAATCATATCTCATGATGGTGGTAGAAGATTTTAAGAAGGGCAATAATAAGTCACTTAAAGAAATGCAGGAAAACACTGCTAAACAGGGAGAAGACCTTAAAGAGGAAACACAAAAATCCCTTAAAGAATTACAGGAAAACACAACCAAACAGGTGACGGAATGGAACAAAACCATCCAAGATCTAAAAATGGAAGTAGAAACAATGAAAAAAACCCAAAGGAAGACTACTCTGGAGATAGAAACCCTAGGAAAGAAATGAGGAAACATAGATGTGAGCATCAGCAACAGAATACAAGAGTTGGAAGAGAGAATCTCTGGTGCAGAAGATTCCATAGAGAACATGGGCACAACAATAAAAAAATGCAAAATACAAAAAGATCCTAACTGAAACATCCAGGAAATCTAGGACACAATGAGAAGACCAATCCTATGGATAATAGGAGTAGATGAGAATGAAGATTTTCAACTTAAAGAGCCAGCAAATATCTTCAACAAAATTATAGAAGAAAACTTCCAATACCTAAAGAAAGAGATGCCCATGAACATACAAGAAGCCTACAGAACTCCAAATAGCTTGGAGCAGAAAAGAAATTCCTCCCTAAACATAATAATCAGAACAACAAATGCAGTAAATAAAGACAGAATATTAAAAGCAGTAAGGGAAAAAGGTCAAGTAACATATAAAGGCAGGCCTATTAGAATTACATCAGACTTCTCATCAGAGACTATGAAAGCCAGAAGATCCTGGATGTTATACAGACCCTAAGAGAACACAAATGCCAGCCCAGTCTGCTATACCCAGCAAAACTCTCAATTACCATAGATGGAGAAACCAATATGCCATATTAAAACCAAATTCACAAAATATCTTTCCACGAATCCAGCCCTTCAAAGGATAATAACAGAAAAACCCCAACACAAGGACAGAAACTACACCCTAGAAAAAGCAAGAAAGTAATCCTTCATCAAACCCAAAAGAAGACAGCCACAAGAACAGAATCCCAAATTTAACAACAACAAAAAAACCAAGAAGCAACAATTACTTTTCTTTAATTTCTCTTAATATCAATGGACTTTATTCCCCAATAAAAAGACATAGACTAATAGACTGGCTACACAAACAGGAAGCAACATTTTGCTACTTACAGGAAACCCACCTCAGGGACAAAAACAGACACTACCTCAGAGTAAAAGTCTGGAAAACAATTTTCCAACCAATGGTCAGAAGAAACAAGATAGAGTATCGATTCTAATATCTAATAAAATTGAATTCCAACGCAAAGTTATCAAAAAAGACGAAGGGAACTTCATATTCATCAAAGGTAAAATCTACCAAGATGAACTCTCAATTCTAAATATCTATGCTCCAAATGCAAGGGCAGCCACATTCCTTAAAGAAACTTTAGTAAAGCTCAAACTACACATTGCACCTCACTCAAAAATAGTGGGGGACTTCAACATCCCACTCTCACCAATGGACAGATCCTTGAAACAGAAACTAAACAGAGACACATTGACACTAACAGAAGTTATGAAACAAATGGATTTAACAGATATCTACAGAACATTTTATCCTAAAACAAAAGGATATACATTTTTCTCAGAACCTCATGATACCTCCTCCAAAATTGACCATATAATCGGTCATAAAACAGGTCTCAACAGATACAAAAATATTGAAATTATCCTATGCATCCTATCAGATCACCACAGACTAAGGCTGATCTTCAATAACAGCATAAATAACAATATTCATGTGGAAACTGAACAACACTCTACTCAATGATACCTACGTCAAGGAAGAAATAAAGAAAGAAATTAAAGACTTTCTAGAGTTTAATGAGAATGAAGCCACAACATACCCAGATTATGCGACACAAATCAGTCCTAAGAGGAAAACTCATAACCCAGAGTGCCTCCAAAAAGCAACTTGAGAGAGCATACACTAGCAGTCTGACAGCACATCTAGAAGCTCTAGAATGAAAGGAAGCAAATTCACCCAAGAGGAGTAGAAGGCAGGAATAATCAAACGGGCAGAAATCAACCAAGTGGAAACAGAACTATACAAAGCATCAACCAAACTAGGAGCTGGTTTTTTGAGAAAATGAAAAAGATAGATAAATCCTTAGCCAGACTACCTAGAGGATACAGGGTCAGTTTCCTAATATAAAAAATCAGAAATGAAAAGGGAGACATAACAACAGAACCTGAGAAAATCCAAAACAACATCAGATCCTACTACAAAAAGCTATACTCAACAAAACTGGAAAACCTGGATGAAATGGACAACTTACCAGACAGATACCAGGTACCAAAATTAAATCAGGATCAGATTAATTTTCTTAACAGTCCCAATTACCCTAAGGAAATGGAAGCTGTCATTAATAGTCTCCCAACCAAAAAAAGCCCAGGACTAGATGGGTTTAGTGCAGAATTCTATCAGACCTTCAAAGAAGACCTAATTCCAACTCTTTTCAAACTATTCCACAAAATAGAAACAGAAGGTACTCTACCCAATTCATTCTATGAAGCCACAATTACTCTGATACCTAAGCCACACAAAGATCTAACAAAGAAAGAGGACTTCAGACCAATTTTCCTTATGAGTATCGATGCAAAAATACTCAATAAAATCATTGCAAACCGAATCCAAGAACACATCAAAATGATCATCCATCAAGACTAAATAGGCTTCATCCTAGGGATGCAGAGATGGTTTAATATATGGAAATCCATCAACATAATCCACTATATAAAAAAAAAACTCAAAGACAAAAATCACATGATCAACTCCTTAGATGGTGAGAAAGCATTTGACAAAATGCAACACCCCTTCATGATAAAAGTCATGGAAAGAGACAGGCATGGTTGTGCACTCCTTTAATCTCAGCACTTGGGAGGCAAAGGCAGGCAAGTTTCTGATTTCAGGGCCAGACTGTTCTACAGAGTGAGTACCAGGACAGCCAGGGCTACACAGAGAAACCCTGTCTCAACAACAACAACAACAACAACAACAACAACCAAACAAACAAACAAAACAAAAACAAAAAACAAAACCAAAAAAACAAAACACATGGGAAAAAAGTCATGGAAAGATCAGGAATTCAAGACCCATACCTAAACATAATAAAAGCAATATACAGAAAACCAGTAGCTAACATCAAACTAATTGGAGAGAAACTAAAAGCAAACTCACTAAAATCAGGGAATAGACAAGGCTGCCCACTTTCTCCCTACCTATTCAATATAGTACTTGAAGTCCTAGCCAGAGCAATTCGACAACAAAAGGAGGTCAAGGGGATACAAATTGGAAAGGAAGAAGTCAAAATATCACTATTTGCAGATGATATGATAGTATATATAAGTGACCCTAAGAATTCCACCAGAGAACTCCTAAACCTGATAAACATCTTCAGTACAGTAGCAGGATAAAAAATTAACTCAAACAAATCAGTGGCCTGTCTCTACACAAAGGATAAACAGGATGAGAAAAAAATTAGGGAAACAACACACTTCACAATAGTCACAAAAAATATAAAATACCTTGGTGTGACTCTAACTAAGGAAGTGAAAGATCTGTATGACAAGAACTTCAAGTCTCTGAAAAAAGAAATTGAAGATCTCAGAATATGGAAAGATCTCCCATACTCATGGATTAGCAGGATAGTAAAAATAGCTATCCTGCCGAGAGCAATATACAGATTCAATGCAATCCTCATCAAAAATCCAACTAGCTGAGTTATAAATGGCAATTTGCAAAATAATCTGGAATAACAGATTCTAGAATAGCAAAAACTATTCTCAACAATAAAAGAACCTCTAGTGGACTGACCTCAAGTTGTACTACAGAACAATTGTGATAAAAACTGCATGGTACTGGTTTAGCCACAGTCAGGTAGATCAAAGGAATAGAACTGAGTACCCAGAAATGAATCCACTCACCTATGCTCACTTAATCTTTGACAAGGGAACTAAAATCATCCAGTGGAAAAAAGACAACATGTTCAACAAATGGTGCTGGCTTAACTGAGGGTTATGATGTAGAAGAATGTGAATTGATCCATTCTTATCTCCTTGTACAAAACTCAAGTCTAAGTGGTTCAAAGACCTCCACATAAAACCAGAGACACTGAAATTTATAGAGAGAAAATGGGGAAAAGCCTCGAAGATATGAGCAGGGGGGAAATTCCTGAACAGAATAGCAATGGCTTGTGCTGTCAGATCAAGAATTGACAAATGGGACCTCATAAAATTTCAAAGCTTCTATAAGGCAAAAGATACTGTCAATAAGACAAAAAGGCCACCAACATATTGTGCAAGGAGTTTTACCAATCCTAAATCTGATAGGGGACTAATTTCCAATATATACAAAGAGATCAAGAAGCTGGACTCCAGAAATTCAAATAACCCCATTAAAAATGGGGTACAGAGCTAAACAAAGAATTATCAACTGAGGAATATGGAAGGGCTGAGAGCACTTGAAATAATGTTCAACATCCTTAATCATAAGAGAAATGCAAATCAAAACAACCTTGAGATTCCACCTCATTCCAGTCAGAATGGCTAAGATCAAAAATTCAGGTGACAGCAGATGCTGGCGAGGATGTGGAGAAAAGTAACACTCCTCCATTGCTGGTGGGATTGCAAGCTTGTATAACCACTCTGGAAATCAGTCTGGCAGTGCCTCAGAAAATTGGCATAGTACTACCAGACTATTGAGCAGTACATCTCCTGGGAATATTCCCAGAAGATGTTCCAACTGGTAATAAGGATGCATGCTCCACTATGTTTATAGCAGCCTTATTTATAATAGCCAGAAGCTGGAAAGAACCTAGATGTCCCTCAACACAGAAATAGATACAGAAAATATGGTACATTTACACAATGGAGTACTACTCTGCTATTAAAAACAATGAATTTATGAAATTCTTGGGCAAATGGATGGATCTGGAGGATATTATCCTGAGTGAGATAACCTAATCACAAAAGAACACACATGATATGCACTCACTGATAAGTTGATATAAGCCCAGAAACTTAGAATATCGAATACACAATTTGCAAAACACAAGAAAATCAAGAATAAGGAAGACCAACTTGGGAATACTTCATTTCTCTTTAGAATAAGGAACAAAGTACTCATGGAAGGAGTTATGGAGACAAAGTTTGGAGATCAGATGAAAGGATGGACCATCCAGAGCCTACCCTACCCAGGGATCCATCAGACACCAAACCCAGACATTATTGCACATGCCAGCAACCTTTTGCTGAAGAGACCCTGATATAGCTGTCTCGTACGACGCTGTGCTAGTGCCTGGCAAATACAGAAGTGGATGCTCACAGTCATCTATAGGATGGAACACAGGGCACCCAATGGAGGAGCTAGAGAAAGTACCCAAGGAGTTGAATGGGTCTCCAACCCTATAGGTGGAACAAATATATGAACTAACCTTTACACCCAGAGCTTGTGTCTCTAGCTGCATATGTAGCAGAAAATTGGCCATCATTGGGAAAAGAGGCCTCTTGGTATTGCATACTTTATATGCCCCGATACAGGGGAATTTCAGGCCCAAGAAGTGGGAGTGGCTGGGTAGGGGAGCAGAGTGGGGGGAAGGTTTAGGGGACTTTCAGGATAGCATTTGAAATGTAAATGAAGAAAATATTAATAAAAAATTAAAAAAAAATTTTTCATCCCATTTACAGTCACCAAACACAGACCCTTTTGTGTATGCCAACAAGTGTTTACTGACAGGAGCCTGATATAGCTGTCTTCTGAGAGTCTCCATCAGTGCATGACAAATACAGAGGTGTATGCTTGCAGCCTAACACTGGACAAAGCACTGAGTCCCCAATGGAGGAGTTAGAGAAAGGACCCAAGGAGCTGAAGGGATTTGCAGCCCCATAGGAGGAACAACAATATGAACTATTACCCCCAGAGCTCCCAGGGACTAAACCACCAACCAAAGAGTACACATGGTGGGATTCATGGCTCCAGCCACATATGTAGCAGAGGATGGCCTAGTTGGTCATCAATGAAAGGAGAAGCCCTTGGTCCTGTGAAGGTTCTATGCCCCTGTGTAGGGGAATGCCAGGGCCAGGAAGTGGGAGTGTGTGGGCTGGTGAGCAAGGGGAGGGAGGAGGGTATAGGAGGTTTTAGGAGGTGAAACCAGGAAAGGGGATAACAGTTGGAATATAAATAAAGAAAATGTCTAATAAAAAACATTGAGAGAAAAAAAAGTTTGTCCTCGGCCATTTAAGTTTCATCTTTTGAACACTCGTAGTTTTATATACCATTTTAAATTTGGATTATTAACTTCCTTGATGTGAACTTTTTTTCAGTTGTTTATATATTTTAGATACTAATACTCTCTCTCTCTCTCTCTCTCTCTATATATATATATATATATATATATATATATATATATATATATATGTTATATAAATTTGTTTAATTCAGATGTACATGTATGTTGTATATAACTGTATATGTATATTGTATATAACTGTATACTTGTATAATTATGCATGTATGTATAATTGTCAAAAATCTTTCTTTCTCCATTTTGTAGACTACCACTTTGTGAATATGTTGGTGTGCTTTGATTTACAGGAGCTCTTTAGCTTCGTCTGGTCTTATTTGTTAACTGAGCATTTCTTTTCCTAGGTTATCAAAGTTATTATGTTAATTCATTCCTAAAAGTCTGTAGTGACTCCATTATCTGTCTTGCAGGAACTAAGAAGACAATCATTTCCCTTAAGGAAGGAAATGTATGTTTTGGTTCATGTAAAAAAAATGCTGACATAGGACAGAGATACCTCTCTGAGGGAGTGGAGACTGTCAACATTAGGAGTGTGTAGGTGGCCTTTGTCAGATTACCTTTGCCTCATATTGTCCCCATTGTTAGACCTGAATGTCCCTTTTTTTGAGACACACCACTGATGAAATCCTATTTTGAGCAGTGGACCATCTCATAACAACAACAATAATAAAAATCAGAGAGACCAAATAATTTCATCACAAATTTCTGTTCTATAAGATCAGTCATGTAAAAGCATAATTTGACTTTCTCAAGTATCAGTTACCACATAGTCATCCATGATTAGAGGAAAGAGTTTTACTGATGCTCACACAGTACGTTTGCTTTTGTCACTTGTCAAGTGGCTATCACAGAGTATCCTAAAGATTTTGGTAATGCCTATAATTCACCCAATGTGCAGAACTGGAACAACAGAATGAGCTATGTGTTTTCTTTTAACATTGGCCATTTTCTCTGCCATGACCCTTCCATTGGAGGGTAATAGCAGGCAATGAATCAAATTCTGCTAATCTAGAGCCAAATTAGATTAAAGGTCAGCCATGAAGCATTGAACACTCAGCCATATGGCATGTATCTTACCTAATCCTTCATTCTAGACATCTGTCTATTTGCTTAATCACCTTAGTTAGGCTATAAGACCTTTATGCTTAGGGAACGTACATTACTGTCTTCCTATATCCATCCTCTTTAAGCAGTGTCTCAATACCAGAATATTCCTTATTTGCTTCTTACTGAGAGCATCCTCTTTAGGATAAATGTGAGCATTGAAATAATCAAATCAACCTTCTCATTTCAGTGAATTCATCTATCTACCCCAGCTTTTCTTTCAGCTATTTATGATCTCCTCTTTGCTAAATGAATGCATTCTCAAGCCATTCAAATCTTATTTAAAATCACTTCCTCTCTAATGATGTCTATCAATCCTACATACTCAGAGTTCTGTCTCCTCATATTGCACTGTAGGTTTTGAAAATAGTTTCAACAAAGTTACCAATGACTTTGCCTTATTTTTATGGAATTTCTAGAAGCATATGATGCTACTAAATTTCTCATGTTTATTATTTTTCTTCATTTGTATTTATTTATGAGAAAGTATGTTTGACTTACATGTGTGTCTGTGTGTGCTTGTGTATGCACCATTTCAATTCCTAGTGTATGTAGAGGTCAAAAGTGGATATGGGCCCTGGAACTAGAATATTATGGATGGTTATAAACTACCATGTGCGTATTAAGAAATAAATTCAGATCTTAGAGTAACAGTGTTCTTAACCACTAAGTTATCTCTCCAGCCTGATATTCTACTTTAAAAATTATTTCGTTTACTTTTATTTAAAATTATAATAGCCAGAAGCTGGAAAGAACACAGATGTCCCTCAACAGAGGAATGGATACAGAAAATGTGGTACACACAATGGAGTACTACTCAGCTATTAAAAACAATGAATTTATGAAATTCTTGGGCAAATGGATGTATCTGGAGGATATCATCCTGAGTGAGGTAACCCAATCACAAAAGAAGTCACTTAATATGCACTCACTGATGAACAGATATTAGCCCAGAAACCTAGAATACCCAAGATACAGTTTCCAAAACACAAGAAAATCAAGACCAACGCATGGATACTTCATTCCTCCCTAGAATAGGGATTAAAATATACATGGAAGGAGGTGCAGAGACAAAGTTTGGAGCCAAAATGAAAGGATGGACCATCCCATCCAGAGAGTACTCCACCAGGGTGGTCCATCACATAATCAGCCACCAAATGCAGACACTACTGCATCAGCAAAACATCATGTGAGTCTGTCTTAGGAAAATAAGTCTGCATCACAAGACATATAGAGAAACTTCCACTTGACACACCCCCCACTCCCAAACACAAGTCAAATGCTGAGAACGAATCTCCAAAGTGATGGAGTTTAGGCTGGAGTCTTGAATGGTGATTAGGCAACGAGAGAGAAGCTCATGAATGAGATAAACTGTCTTATAAGAGTAGTTCTAGGGTTGACTTCTGCCATAAGCTTTCCAAGTCTGGACATAAGCCTTCACCAGACACATAGTCTGGCTGCATTTCATTTGACTTTGGACTTCTTGGTCTCCATGACTAAGGAATCAAATCACACTTTCATGCCGCACAGTGTGTGGTGCATTGTTATAGGTGCAAAAGCACGCTGGTCACTCATCCTTGTACAGGCAACCTTCTCTTTGTTATAGGTGCAAAAGCATGCTGGTCACTCATCCTTGTACAGGCAACCTTCTCTTTGCTCTCTAGGTTTCCAGGTTCATGGAATAGGGAGATTTTAAAAAACACATTCATGATAAAAACATTACCAGCATGTTTTCTGGGCCTCTGAAAACTCTTCAGAAGTTACTGATTTTCTGTGTGTGTCAGTACATGGTTTGCACCTTGGGTGTCTTCTTTCACTGCACTTCTGGTCTCAGAAGCAGGAAGGCTCTCACTGAACCCGGCCTTTGGTTTCTTTCCTCACTGAATCCTGCAGACCCTTTGTGATTCTCCTGTCTTTCTTCTCCTCAAACCTGGGGTTACAGACATGTCCTGGACTTTCCGCATGTCAGATCATCATCTCATCATTTCCATAGACTCTCATTCCCATGATTGCATTGTAAGCACTCTTACTATATGAACATCTTTGCAGCCCCTGCTGTTGTATTTCTAATTTCACACATTGAACAGGGCACTTTTATGTCTCACATGGCCCCAAAATCAATACTCAACACGTTATAACTGTCTTTTCCTCTCAGAACTTATTTTTGGGTAATCCCTAGTACCCTGTTCAACTTCAACTCTTTTTAGCCTTATCCTCCTGTTCTGTTGTTTGTTTGTCTGTTTTCACTGCTCTGTATAGCCTTTCCTTATCATGTTTCATGCCATTGTATACCTTTCCTGCTGTTTCTCACTGGTCTGTATTTGTCTACTGTCTTAGGGTTTCTATTCCTGCACAAACATCATGACCAAGAAGCAAGTTGGGAAGGAAAGGGTTTATTTTCCTTACACTTCCATACTGCTGTTCATCATCAAGGAAGTCAGGACTGGAACTCAAGCAGGTCAGAAAGCAGGAGCTGATACGGAAGCCACGGAGGGATGTTCTTTACTGGATTGCTTCCCCTGGCTTGCTCAGCCTGCTCTCTTTTTTTTTTTTCCTCTTTATTAGATATTTTCTTCATTTACATATCACATGTTATCCAGAAATTTCCCCTTCCCCTCCCGCGTCCCCGCCCTGCTCCCCTACCCACCCCCTCCCACGTAATGGCCCTGGCATTCCCCTGTTCTGGGGCATATAGAGTCTGTATGACCAAGGGGCCTCTCCTCCCAATGATGGCCAACTAGGCCATCTTCTTCCATATATGCAGCTAGAGACATGAGCGCAGGGGGAACTAGTTAGTTCATGTTATNCTATTCCATTGATCTACCTGTCAGTTGCTGTACCAGTACCATGCAGTTTTTATAACGATTGCTCTGTAGTACAGTTTGAGGTCACAGCCTGCTCTCTTATAGAACCCAAGACTACCAGCCCAGAGATGGTCCCACCCATAAGGGGCCTTTCACCCTTGATCACTAATTGAGAAAATGTCTTACAATTGGATCTCATGGCATTTCCTCAACTGAAGCTCCTTTCTTTGTCATAACTCCAGCTGTGTCAAGTTGACACAAAACTAGCCAGTACATCTACTTAAGACTGTCAATGGCACACTGTCCTCTGCTTCAGTTTTATTATCCTTGTGTATGCTTTGATTGGGTTTGGCAGCACAGGGGCTTGTTTGATTGCGTTTTCTCACTGTTTTTGTGTTGTGCGTATTTGGAATTACAATTTGATTAAATACTTTTTCACCCAGTTAACTCTGGATCCTATGTATTTGTTTTAATTGCCTTTAGTTAAGAAAGAGGACTACTTTTAATTACATTCAATTATTATACTTAATTACACTATACATTATTTAGCCCTTGCAACAGTTTCAATAACAAAATGTTACTCTGCAAAACATGTGATTATTTCTATGAAACTATTTTTCCCTGTATCAAGACAACAGGTTGAAGATTATATTCTTTAGATTGGCAAAACCAAGACAAAAACCCCACTCTTTGCCATAAGACCTTTAGATGAAAATGCCCCTGAGTTAACTGGCTTGAATGAACTATTTCCACTATGTATCAGTGGCACCAACTTTTGGCTTAAAAGCCCCATTTATAGAAGAAAAAACACCAACTTTCTTCCTTTCCCACACATATGAAGAAAGAAATCTAAACCTAAAAACTGCCTTTTCTTTTACAATTTTACTTGTGAAAATGTGGTTTCTTAGATAAGAAAGAAGAGTGATTATGAAAGCTAAGTAAGGAATGAAGCACTTTATCATCGTGTTGGAAAGGGCGCTCCCACTCTCCCTGCATGCACAGCAGTTAACCTCGCTCTCTCATTCTCTCTCTCTCATTCACTCATTCATTCTCTCTCTCATTCATTCTCTCATTCATTCTCTCTCTCTCTCTCTCTCTCTCTCTCTCTCTCTCTCTCTCTCTGTAGTCCTTCTCTCCTCCTTTGCCTCCACTGCTTCCCAGCCATCAGGCAAAGCACCACATCCTCTCTCCACTAAGAGATAGATTTGGCCAAGAGGGCACCAGGCACCATCTTTCTTCCATTTGAGGAGACCCAGAGCTGTAGCTTCAAAGATCCTTATATGCAAGTTAAACAGCTGCAACTAATGTGTTTAACACAGTGTGTGACATCATGAACAGAGCTGTACTGATGATCTGTGTCTGTAGACATTACCCTTTTCATCTTGTACTGATAACTCATAAATGTGTCCATTATGATGAATGTTGTTTGAGGTGGTTTTCATGAGAATATCCTCTAAAGGCTCATAGACTATAAGAAAGCCCTCACTTAAATCCTTTATAAGAGTTGCCTTGGTCATGGTGTTCCATCAGACCAATAGAACAGTGACAAAGACACCTGTATGAAATGTGCATTCTCTATGTGGAAAGGACTATTGAGGTACAGGTGTTTTATATTTATATTAATACACACAGGCAAAATTGGGCTAATAAAACACTGATGATAGGGAAAGGAATGATGTAATCACTCAGGTACAAGCTTCATCTCTCATGTATTATAACATAAAGGCCTATTATCCATGCTAGGGAGAGGTGCTATTTGATATTTGCAGAGCAAGACAAACAACTGATAAAAATGGAACAAGAACACACCCCAGGAGAACAGCTGGAGCTAGCCAAGACTGAAAAAGGATTTAGAACTTATTCAATTCCTGAGGATTCCTTCTTCAGAAAAAATACATAGAATTACAAAGGTAAAGTTAGGTAAAAGTCCAACAAAGGGGCTCATAAAGATGAGAGCTGCCAAAGCTTTGCACTTAGCATATTCATTACTAATATGTCTGTATAAACAGAAGACCTAGGGTATACTAAGGAGGAGGACAGCAAGGGCTGAGGTATCTTCTGTGTTTCTCATGGAGAGAAGCAGTCACTGACTAGGCAAGACCACAGGGCTACAATCAAATGATGAGTAATGTCTCTGCAATGACCGGTGCTCTCTAATATTGTAGTTTAATTTCTGTTGGTGTGGCAAAATTACCTGACTAAAGCAATTTAGAAGAGAAAGAGTTTTATTAGGTTATAATTCCAGATTACAGTACATAATTGGGGTTGTGATTAAAGAAAAATATCTAAGAAAACTAGTCACACCAGAATGCAGAAAGTAATCAGTGCATGGATGTTCACCTGTTTCTGTGCTTGCACTCAGATGGATTATTATACATTTATACAGGTTAGTACTTTTTTTTATTAGGGAATGATGATGCCCACAGTGGTCACATTTTCTCATATTAATTACAACAATCCTTCAGAGATAGGTATACAAGCAAATCAAATGCAAACAATTTCTCATTGAGACTCTTTCCATTTTTTTTTGATCAGGCTGACAAATAAAACAAAGCATCACAGTTATAGGAATGATAAAATATTTTAACATTTTAAAACTTTGTTTACTTATTTGTGGATGTGCATTTTCTAGCAAGAGTGTGAAGGTCAGAAGATAACTTATAGAAGTCAGTTCTCTCTGTGTTCCAGGTAAGAAACTTATGTCATGATGCTTGGCCTCAATAATCTTTACCTTCTGAGGCATTTATCAGCTCCAGAGATAAAGAAATATTTCTGCTAACATACTACTATCCCTGGCTTCATGTCACCACTTCTGCCATACTTTCAATTTCATATGAGCTTAGCAGTCTGAAATAGGTTAAGTAATGCTCAAATATAATTATAATATGTTGTACTAATTTTTTGTTAATTAAAAATTTTAGGTCAGTTTACAAAGTAATGGGTTTCATTGTAGAGTTTTCATATATACATATACATATACATATACATATATATATATATATATATATATATATATATACACACACGTGTGTGTGTGTGTATGTGTGTGTGTACATACATACTGATGGAGGAAAATCTTACTTTGTTCTAATACCTTTCCCTCTCTTACTCTCTTCTGTGTTCCCAGATATCTAACACACACACACACACACACACACACACACACACACAAACACACACACACACACACGGGGATAAAAAGAGAGGGGGAGAAAGATATCTTAAGGAACACATATAAATGAGATATAATTAAATACACATTACACAAGCATATATGGAGGGATTGTCTGAAGGAAGAAACAGAATCAAAATAGTGTGATATCTGGGAACATAGAACAAAGTGNAGGAGGGAGATGCATTAGATTATAGTAAGATTTTTCACCCATCAACATATATCTAGGAATAGATATAATGTTCACAATTTTAACATTAAAATATTGCTTTCTGAGATAAACTTATTTTATAATTATTTCCAGTTGCACTGATTTTGTTGCAGATTCTGTGATTTCATTTCTCTCTGTAGATGTCCATATATCTTGGGCATGACATATATATGTTTTGGTCTGGGGCATATCACAATGCTATGTCCAACTTTCATTAATATACCTTTATGTAGTGAGAATTTTTGGCAGTTTAGTTTCTTTAAAAACAAAAATATTATAAGAATATGTTTTCATTGTAGTCCCTGGTACAGGATATGAGGCTGCGTCAGATTTTTCACAGAAGCAGACTATGATTTCTCTCTTGCTCTTGCAGGGGCATAATTTTGCCCGCATCAGGTAGCTTCTGTGATTGTGAGTGTTGGGAACTCTGGGAACTCTCCAAAGGGTCTATAATGCTATGACTACAGGAGGTGTGGTGGGTTGCTAGTTGCTGCTTGTTCTTGTTAATTGCATTTTGTTATGTAGTGTGCACAAAGAAGAAAAATCTAGATATCCTGACAGTGAAGATCAAACTTGCTTCAAGAAACACAACACTCATAATCAGTAGAAGTCTAATGATAATGTGCCCTTTTCTTTTTATCCGTTTTTCTCCCCTGTCTAATGTTAGGGGGTTGAAAGGTTAGATAAAGGATGGAGAAGGGTGAGAGAAAGAAGACCTGACAAAGTCACATAGACCTACTACACTTTAATTCTGATTTCTATAGCAGCTACCCAGTTCACAGTCTTATCATAATCTATTGCCGTTTCTTTTCTTCATGGTAGCCAATTTTATTTCATATTCTACTTTCAGTATGACTGTTTAGTGGTTACATTGTCTGTCCTACATGGCCTACAGGGCTGCTATCGCAGAAAGCAAGGAGGGGGAGTGGCAGAAATTTAATGGCCTTTCAATGATTTGACACTCAAGTAGCATACACCCAGTATGCTTAAGCTCTTCAGCAAGAACTTCAACAGTGTTTCTTTACCTAACAGGGAAGGTCTGTGAAAACTGCCCTAGGGGTGCAAGAGCAGGCAAATGTACCCCTGGTTCAGAGATACTCAAACATTCTCTTTGACTAATCATGCAAAGGAAACGATTTCAAATGTTTCATATGTACAGACAACAATTGAAGATCAATGTCAACTGTATTTAGAAATGAGTATAGTGGTTTAGGCATAATCCTAACTTTAGAATGTCTCTTGGTCAAAGACTAAGTGATGTAAAAAATGATCATGGCGATTCCCACTCTTATTAGAGACAAACCAGGACAGTGACTCCTGAGGCATCAAGCAAGAGGCCCACAGGGCAACCCAGATCACTGTCTTGCCCTCTGGTCCTTTCTCAAGTTTGACTTACTAGATCCTCATAAATAAAATACTGTCACAGCAAGTCTTTGCAGTCATTCAGAGAATCCAGATTGAGGAACCTAATCTAACTCTTCTTTGAACTTTGATATTTTTATCAGACAAATAAATATTGAGCTTGAGAAATTAAATATATTAAAACTTGGTTTGAGACCAGGAAACACTTAGGTGACAACTACAGATCCACATATTAGTTGTGAGAAAGGTGCTGAATACGAACATTGAACAAATAGGAACTAAAAATTAATTTTTGTGACTTCAAGCACATAAAATTTTTATATCGAATTCTAATGAAAGTGTCTCCAGGATTCTTTTACTAATACTTGTTTTTGGTGACATAAAGATCAACTGTTTTACTTAGTTTTTCAAGCATATTTTCCTACTGTATGTATATGTATTTATAATGTCAGTACTTATACAAACTTATGAATTGCTAACATTTTAAATGAAGGTATTTCTATCCATTTCTTGCTAATGTTGAATTGTGTAATATGGCTTGTTTGGTGAAAACACAGAGAAAGTGCTGTCTTTTAACTTTAAGTGGTTGATGTCTGCCCCTGTCCATTGTGTGTTGTTCCACAGTCTTGCTAGACTGAGAAGTAGTATTCTCCTGAGTTTGCCTTTCTCTTCTCCTTGTAAATGATAAGTGACAGACTTTGTTCTCCAGATTGCCTTTTCCTTGAAGAGAGAGAACACCTTATTCTATGATGGTCAAGCCCATCATTAGGAGATAAGAGCCTTGGGATCTTATTTCTACTAGTGCACTACACAAACCCCAGTGTGGTTAATTTCACACTAGTGGTCAGAAAGAGGTAATGTCCTTCTATCATAGTGTTACCTGGACACTAGGAAGAAGTTGATGCTCTGTGTTTTTTGAAATGGATGAAGTACAAATCATTAACAATCTTATCTCTCAACTGTCAGTCCTTCCTTCCCTCCTTTCTTTCTTCTTTCCTTTCCCCTCCCTCTGTCCCCCTGTCCCTTGTCTCCAGAATGTTCATACTTACACAGTATGAAACCATTGCTCTTTGGAAAGGGCATCTCAACAGATTTGAATTTCTTATATACTTTTGCTTTTCAAAAATTAGATGAGCTGCTTCATTAATTTCTTTGTATCTCTGCTTCTCCTCCATATGGCATGACTGGCAGATGGAGACAGAACTGCTCCTATATAAAGGGAGAGGATTCAACTACAAATATATCACAAGAACAGCAAACAAAATCTCGTGATTATTGGACAGTAAAATGGCAAAGCCTGTCTTTGTCTCATGTAGATGGTTTTCAATATGCACACCACAGCCAAACTTGTTTTATAAGCTGAAAATTTCTGACTTTCCTGGAAAACATTATTAAAAAAATATATTTGTCCCATACCTACTATGTGTTGTGAAAACAGGTTGGGTTAAAACAAGGCAGAACAAGATGTAAGATTGTGCTAGAATGTAAATAGTAGTTTCTAGAATGTTACACATTTGATGATAGGTTGAACATATTTAGGACAGAGGATTTTCATGTATGCACTCTGCATCTTCATTTTTACTCTTACCTATAAAATTTCTGCAAGGCCTTCCTAAGTGACGACTATCCCACTTTTCTCAATAAGTATTAAGTTAATCCTTATTGCAATCAGCTCACCCATTTTTAAAGAAGGAAATGAATACTTTCTGAGCCCCTCTGCATATAAGCAATAGAAGTCAAAGCATTATAAGGCACCAGCTCTTCTTTTGTCCATGAAATAAAATAGAAAGAAAAGTGGTCAGATTTAACATGCCCATGAAATGAAAAATGGCAGATGAAGCAAACCCAAAACACATTCCAAGTAACTCCTAGAATTATTGTATTCAGTTAGAAGTGGGGCACATACCCCTCATGTTTAATCAATGTAGTGTGTCTCTCTCCTCCAGCTCTGTAGGGTCCTATTACTTACATCCAACAGTACTTGTTGAAGTATAATCCTAGATCCCACAGCTCCTTTGCCATCATCTAAATGTATATAGTTTATCCCCACATCCATACATTTAAAAAACTGCAGTGCATGCTTCCAAGCTTGATTGAAGAGACTCTTCATGTGTCTTGCACGCACCATGATATACAGCAGCAACAGAGTGAAAAGGAAAACAAACCAAGACAAAACAGAAAGGCAATTCTTGCTTGTGGATTTGATTAGTCAATATTGCAAAATATCTATCCTACCTAAATTCAATAAAACTTCTATTCAATCATCAATATTTCTTTTGTGAGAATCAGCAAAAGGATCTTGAAATTTATATGGAACCACAGAGTCCTGCTAAGGTACGAAAAGCCATCTGAGAAAAAAGAAACAAAAGCCACAACTCTGCCAGACTTCATGATATAAGAGGAAGTCATAGAAATGAAAGTCGCAGGCCACTGGTATGGAAGAGATACCTGGACACACTGAGCAGTTGGTTCTTCTGTTTTGAATTGTTTATTAAAAATCAGCTGCAACTACACAGAGTAAGATGAGACAGGTAAATCATTCTCTGATTGGTAGGAGGTTTTTGGAATAAAGGAGTTTTGCTATTAAAATTTATGATTTATACTATGTGTGAGAATTTGATAGAAAAATACCTAAAGGTCAAAGAAAAGGAATAAATCCTGTCTCTGAATACTACAGCCATGCAGGAGAACAGAGGTGGGAGGGAGCATCTCAGAAAGCTATACGTCTGATTGCGAGAAATTTGAGGCTATTTTTACTTTTATAATAGTACAGAGATAGTGGAGTTTAGCTCAGTAGATCAATTTCTTGCTGTGGCAGTACAAGACCTGAGTTCAGTTCCTAACATTCTGCTAAAGAGATTTTGTTTGTAGTGACATTACTTGAAATCTCAGCACTGGGAAATGGGACACAGACATTCCTTGAGTTTTGCTGGCCAAATGGCCTAGTTCCCTGCCTATAATGAATAGGTTGTGCCAGGTCTTTACATGTGGGTATACACATGTACACAAGATGTATATATCAGAGAAAAACTAGCAGATAGCATCTAGGTCTTCACATGTGAGTGTACATATGACATACATGTCAGAGAAAAACTAGCAGCATTCATTTGCTGAAGTCATGGAATAGATATAGAGTAGACAGAAAGGGAGGGGTAGGCTGTGAACTAAAGAAGCTTTAGTGTGTGCAAAGGATATGGAAAAAACTATAAGACTTTGAAGTAAGAACATTTTGTGTTCTCTCCATTGATAGCATATTTTTCCATTTGACACACGGTTTTCTAAGCATCACTTACCCAATGTGGAACCTGTAAGTATGATAATTCCCTTCAATTGTCAAAGCAACCTAGAACCATCTTCCTTCCATCCAAGGAAGGAAGTCTATATTGGGTCAAATCGTAGGCATGGCTGTGGAGGATTGTCTTTCTTAGTAGATGTGGGAATACACAGCTCACTGTTGACATCATATCTATCTATCTGTCTATCTGTCTATCTATCTATCTATCTATCTATCTATCTATCTATCTATCTATCTACCTATCTATATACCTATCTATATACCTATCTATATACCTATCTATCCAGTTGAGCAGAAGCAGGCAAGCAGGTGAGCATGTATACACTCATTTTCCTCTACTTTTAACTGTGGATGTGATATGACTTCCCAGAAGTGATGTACTATAACTTTTCATTAATTTAATTGTTGTTGTAAAGGCATTTTATCAGAGCAACAGAAGTAAAACTAGATCTGGAGTAAATCTAAACGTACATAAGACCAATGTAAGCCTCCTGTACTGGCCAGTAGACATCCTGTGAAACCATTGCTTTACTTGTGAAGACTAAAATGATTTTCCTAATGTCTGCAACAGCATTACAGTGAACACTTATGAACAGATTCTTTACTATGAAAATTAAATTTGGCATTTGACCTTGGACATTTATAATGTGTTTCTCTAGTACACCACATGCTTCTGAGAGTACGTGTCACACAGAATTCATTAGCATACTCCAACATTATCCAGGGCTACAGAAAAGTATCTATTGCCTTTTCTTCTAAAGATGCAGAGGGCCACCTGAGATAGCACATACAATTGAAGGGTGATTAATGGTATCATTAGCAAGTGTTGTCAGGTAGGAATTAGAAACAAATAGAGAAGCAAATATTTTCTGTATTATAAAGGACTTAGTCAAGTATAAAGAATACGCAAAGAAGCTTAGAACATGAAATAAGGTGTATGAACTTTAGTGTGAAAAGGCAGGAGTTAAATATCATAAAAATACCTTGTATTGTTCCCACTTAACCTTAGCTAAATAGTTGGGTTAAAAATTTTCACACAGATATTTCCAAGATGACCTTGTTCTTCTTGAGGTTAAAAACATACACATGGACACTTTTTTATCTCAGAAGGTCATAGCAATACTTTTTTTTTTTTTACAGCTAAAAGCATCAGCAATTTGACTGTGAAAAGTAACTCTATATGACTTAGATAAGGATTTGTTTGGCATGAGTTGTTTTCTTTCTTGTCCAGAGGAGTCACGTTTGTTTTGTGTGCTTTGTGTAACAAGCTGAGTGTCCACAGAACACCCATTTCTAAATGAAATGTGAGGGCATTGGAAATGGAAACCAGCAGTACAGTGAGTTTCATGATGCACAAAGTATTTTCTATTGGTAAATTCAAGCAGTTTGAAAGCCACAGAAGTGAGGAAAGAAAATGATAGGAACCTTAAGCTAATAATCATAAGAAAAGACAAATATAGCCTTTATCCTTCACCATCACAGTGTCTTGCAGCATCCATGGAATAGCAATTTGTTTCTTCATTCAGTAAATTCAGGATAATTTTTATGATTCTGTTTGTCCAATTCTGTGTCATGAACTGTGTGGTTAATTTAAATCTCAGGACATCTTCATCAACCTGGGAGACCAGTAATTCTTAAAAGAGGAAATAGAGGGCAATGGTGGCACACACCTTTAATCCTAGCACTTGGGAGGCAGAGGCAGGTGCATTTCTGAGATCGAGGCCAGCCTGGTCTACAGAGAGAGTTTCAGGACAGCCAGGGCTTCACAGAGAAACCCTGTCTTGAAAAACAAAAACAAAAACAAAACAAAAAACAAAACAAACAAAAAAGGAAAAAAAATACATTAATCATTTTTATGCTAAGAAGACCAAATACCTCAGAAAAACAGATTCCTTTTAGTTTAAGATTTAACAAAACTCAATTTGAGGTCTTCTGAATTTATTATAGTGGGTTTTCAGCAGAGGCAAGCCTTCTTGTGTAAAGTTCTCAACACAACTTGACCAGGAACCACAGAGAGCCCAGAGAAAAAAAGTGGTTTTCAAATGCTTATTCCCAATGATCTGCCCTCTTCAGCTAGGTCTTACCTTCTATAGTACCATCACCTTTCAGATGTCCCTCAAAAGAGGAATGGATACAGAAAATGTGGTACATTTACACAATGGAGTACTACTCAGCTATTAAAAGCAATGAATTTATGAAATTCTTGGGCAAATGGATGTATCTGGAGGATATCATCATGAGTGAGGTAACCCAATCACAAAAGAAGTCACTTGATATGAATTCACTGGTAAGGGGATATTAGCCCAGAAACCTAGAATACCCAAGATACAATTTGCAAATCACAAGAAAAGAAGAAGGAAGACCAATGCTTGGATACTTCATCCCTCCTTAGAATAGGGAATAAAATACCTATGGAAGGAGTTACAGAGACAAGTTTGGAACTGAGAGGAAAGGATGGACCATCCAGGGTTCCATCCCATAATCAGCCACCAAATGCAGACACTATTGCATATGCCAGCAAGATTTTGCTGAAAGTACCCTGATATAGCTGTCTCTTGTGAGGTTATCTAATGCCTGGCCAATACAGAAGTGGATTCTCACAGTCATCTATAGGATGGAACACAGGACCTCCAATAAGGAGGCAAAGAAAGTACCCAAGGAGCTGAAGGTGTCTGAAACCCTAAAGGTGGAACAAACATATGAACTTATCAGTACCCCTAGAGCTCATGTCTCTAGCATATGTAGCAGAAGATGGCCTAGTTGGCCATCATTGGGAAGAGAAGCCCTTTGGTCTTGCAAACTTTATATGCCCCAGTACAGGGGAATGCCAGTGCCAAGAATTGGGAGTGAGTGCATAGGGGAGCAGGGTTGGGGGAGGGTATAGGGGACTTTTGGGATAGCATTTGAAATGTAAATGAAGAAAATATCTAATAAAAAATTTAAAAAGAAAAAATAGTTTATTTAAATTGGAATCTTTTAGTGGATCAAATCCTTGATTATATCATAACCCTTATAATTTAGTGGAAATGACATATAGACACACCCAGGGCATAATTTCCTGATTTCGTAGGCATCTCTTATTCTAAGGCAACTGATAAGTAAGATTAAACATTATAATGAAAGTGATAAACATCACAATAAAAATTATTTCTAAAATTCCATTTAATCAGATGAAATGAGAAAATAAATCATTCTTACCTTCCAGTGTGTTATCAAATATGCATGGACCCACTTATAAAGAGGCTTTGAAATGATTCTTAACTTGGCATTTAATATTTTCCCACTTTAAAATCTATTGCAATACAAAATCAAAGAGCACGTGCAGATCTTAGCACTCACAGGATATTCATGGCAAGTGCAAGGTGGTGGGAGGACTCACAGGATATTCATGGCAAGTTCAAGGTGGTGGGAGGACTCACAGGATATCATGGCAAGTGCAAGGTGGTGGGAGGACTCACAGGATATCATGGCAAGTTCAAGGTGGTGGGAGGACTCACAGGATATCATGGCAAGTTCAAGGTGGTGGAAGGACTCACAGGATATCATGGCAAGTGCAAAGTGGTGGAAGGACTCACAGGATATCATGGCAAGTGCAAGGTGGTGGAAGGACTCACAGGATATCATGGCAAGTTCAAGGTGGTGGAAGGACTCACAGGATATCATGGCAAGTTCAAGGTGGTGGAAGGACTCACAGGATATCATGGCAAGTTCAAGGTGGTGGGAGGACTCACAGGATATCATGGCAAGTTCAAGGTGGTGGAAGGACTCACAGGATATCATGGCAAGTTCAAGGTGGTGGAAGGACTCACAGGATATCATGGCAAGTTCAAGATGGTGGGAGGACTCACAGGATATTCATGGCAAGTTCAAGGTGGTGGGAGGACTCACAGGATATTCATGGCAAGTTCAAGGTAGTGGAAGGCACAGAGATGAGGCTTTGCTCTAGCTTTGAAGGCTATAATCCCGAAAACAACATTCGACATCTTCCTCTTTGACAAAACTCTTTTCTCCAATCCCTGAACTTGGCTACTCATATTTTAATTAAAAGCTTTTCTTTAATGCATTGAGGGTTAATCTCTATTCACTCCCAGAGAACTGCATATTAGATATGATCATGTCCTCAAATCAGGCATTTTCTGCCAACTTTTCTTTATAATGTGGAAATACACTCACTTTAAAATGGATTTTGGATTTTATCAAAGGCTTATCAGCATTTAATGAGATAATCATGTGATTTTTTTCTTTCAGTTTGTTGATATGGTGAATTACACTACAGATTTTGTATATTGAATCATCCCTGTATCCCTTGTGAAGCCCACTTGTTCATGATGGATAATTTCTTTGATGTGTTCCTAGATTCAGATAGTGAGTACTTTATTGAGTATTTTTGTATCACTGTTCATAAGAGAAATCAGTCTAAAGTTCTCTTTTTATGTTGAGTCTTTGTGTGGTTTATATTTCAGTGTCACTGTGTCCTCATAGAATGAGTTTGGCACTGTTCCTTCTGTTTTTATTTTGTAGAATAGTTTGAGGAGTATTGCAATTAGCTCTTCTTGGAAAGTCTTATAGAATTCTGCATCAAAACCATCTGGCCATGGGATTTTTGGTTGGGAGACTCTTTTTTTTTTCATTTAAAAAAATTATTATTATTATTCTTTAATCATTCTTTTACGGTCCAGTCATTATCCTCCTCCCAATCTGCCCTTCTCATTCCATTCCACCTTCCATGCCCGCCCCCCATTTCTACCTCACCAAACCTCCTCACTCTCTGGGGCCTCAAGTCTCTCAAGGATTGGGTGAATCTTTTATCTTCTCTCACTGAGGTTCCCCCTAGTACCTAATCATGTTACCCTCTTCTCCTCCATTTCCCCTCTCCTTCAGGTCCCTCCCTCCCTCTTCTCCCTCCCAAGTGGAATTGAAGCATTCTCATTTGGGCCCTTTAGCTTGTTAACCTTCTTGAGTTCTATGGATTGTATTCTTGAATTCTGGTTATTCTGTACTTTTTGATTTGGGGAGGGAATGGAGGAGAGATATCTCAAAAGCTTTTGCCTGTAAGTGGGATATATTCTACTAGCTGGGCTGCCACAGAATGAGAGGAAGTGCCTAGTCTCTCAGATACTTTTAGTGCCATGGTGGGGCTGATACCAAGCCCCCCGCCCACTGGCCCAGAGGAGAAGGGGAGGGGAGAAGGTATGTGGGAGGGGTTGATCAGGAGAGGGGTTCAGTGAGTGGGATGTAAAGTGAATACGTAAAATAGAATAATAATAAAATTAAATTTAAAAAATAGTTTGAAAGCTGTTAGTTGATCGAGTGTCCTCACTGTGGTTTGAAGGTTACATTTCTTGTAGGTTCCTTAGAAAAGCAAAAAACATCATGCATGATGGGCATATCAACCAGCATGCAATAGTCAATGTTATTGTTATGATTAGAGGGATGACCATAGCCTTTACCTACCAAGGCTCAAGATTGCTTCTGAAAAGAAAGTGTTTATACAAAAGCTTGACCAATCACAGAAAATGTTTTCATGAGTACTGTCTGCCTGCTGATCTAATAATTGAATTGTCATCAATTGTGCAGTGATCAAATTTATGATACTCAGGATTTATAGCTATATAATGACCAGCAAATAAAGCTGACATCTTCTCATGACTCCATTCTAAGTGAAAGACATGTCCAAATGGTGATTTTAATTTAACCTATTGAATAAAGAGATAAATGGAGGCTGCTAGGAAGAGAAAACTCCAAGCTTCACAGCATCTTCACAGCATCTTCATAGTATCTGTATCATCTTCTGACTCACTAACCTCTCCAAGGTGCCTCAGGGCATTTTTTAAAACCATATTATTTTAGGATCTAATCCTTGAAGATAAATTATAAAGATGGGTGTTAAGTGACCAGTATGGAGACTTGTGTATTAAGACTTCGTGATCTTTGCCTACTCCTGGGAAATCACTTACAATATTGCCTTGTCATAAGACAAGATTAAATAAAGTTATCAAGTAAGTGTTTTGATTGCAATTGATTTCCTTTGTTGTTCCTAAATTTATCAGGGATCCTGTAAGGTAGAAACTTCTCACTTTCTGTAATAGGTATTTTGAAAAGAGTGATGTATTTTAATTCTGTGATATCACTTTCAAAAAGCATAGAGTTATTGATAAACCAGCTTGACTTCATCTTATAGGTGAAGCCATTTTGTTTTAAGATCAGAACAAAGTTTGTCTAGTGCTGCTAGGGTCTTTCCCTACCTAAAAGCAAGACCAGATAAGAGGAGATAAGAAGAAGCAGTCTAACGAAAAAAAACAGCCCAGGTTACCTCTTGCCTTGGGTCTGCAGGACTCTCTGGCCAGATTTTGAAGTCAACCTGACAGTCACTATCAGGGACCACCATTTACATTATATATATTCACACACATACAACACATATATCATATATAAAGCATATATACATAAAGTGTGTGTGTGTGTGTGTGTGTGTGTGTGTGTGTGTGTGTGTGTGTGTGTGTGTGTGTGTGTTGCTCCAACTATACACACAAAAACTTAAGATGTTGGCATTTTTGGTAGAACGCAGTGGCCCAGCTGGAGTCTGCCACTTTGCCTTAGCAAGTCTCCCCCTCTGAATCATGGATCACTTCCTATTTGCTACTTTGATGCAAAAAGGAGTTGATGTCAGGCATTGCTAGAATGCTACGTGAAATGATTTCTAGGTAGTCTTTGATATCTATAAATATGCATGTGATTTTCATCACCAGAAGAGCCATGTCCTCAGGGAAGCAGACTGCTAAACTAAAGGTCTAGATGAAAATGGCTAAAAAGAGGTCCAAAGCAAAATAGTAGGAAGATGGTGAATAAACGACAAAATAAAACAAACTGAGAGGGATAGGAAGGTTTCAAAGTGCTCGTGCCACAGGGAATTCAGAGTAAACTTGGCATCTTTAAGTCTGCATTTCCTCGTAACAAGGATGCTGACTTTGGTGATGTACAGAAGCCTAGTGCTGTCTCTACAGAAGTGTGTGATAAGATTAAAGTCCAGATACTTTGCTATGCAGGTGCTGGTTATTGGTAGCAAACTATGCAGATGCTAAGGAACTGCCCCTGCTGCTGGAAGAAGGTGGAGCATCCGTGGCAGGTTTGCTTTACTAACAGGCTTCATGTTAAAGGATAAACATATCTCAGATGTAACTGCTAGTATTTAAAGGAACCTGCCTTGCAAGGACTGCTCTCAGTAATCAACTGCCCGTGTCTCATGGTAAATAATTAAATAACAAGGTTTCAAATGTATCTAAGTTCTAATTGTGTAAGAAAATATTCTAAGGTAAATATAGTTATAAAGGCTTGAGGATATAAAATTTTCAATGTATTATGAAGTTTTAAGAAAATACTTAAACATATAAATGCAAGTTACTCTATTCTTCTGTTATACTAAGATTTCAAAGGTTTGGAGCTTTAGCAGTTTTGAGTAGAGTTCTGAGACGCTAATGAAGCACTGGGTGCTATTGTCACTCACAAGCTCAAGATTTTACATTGCCTTTGATTGTCCTCCAAACATAGACTTGAAGGGGCTTATCGTAGTGCTAAAAAGAATCCCTGTCCAATTTTAGCCTTTAGATTAAAAAAAAAATGTTCATGCTTTTAGGCCAAAGCCATAGCTTTTGCGAAGACTCAAAACTGTAAGTCTACTCCAGCTGTCTTAGAGACACCTGCTAGTTCCTTTTCTATAATGAGGATTTCAGCACAGATTGCAAGCAATGGTAATGCTAATGTATCAAAATCTTTTAACTGTTTTTGTAAACTAAAATGATTCATGCAAGCTTCAGGAAATTGAGGAAGTTGTAAAACTTGAATTTATCTCTCACAGCTCAAAAGGACTCCAGATAAGTAAACCGGTTTACCGATAGTCCAAGCTTCCATACCTGCCTATTCCTGAAGGTGGAATCTATCTCCCCTCTGGCCTTGGGGTACCTTCCCTGCCACAAAGCTCCAAATAAAACAGTTTCTTTTATGTTCTTTCACTTCTGTCCCTAGTCTATATCTGACTTGGCCAAGTTCCACTTGGCTGGTAGAACTGGACACCAGCTGGAGATCAGCTGTGAACTACAAGCTGATCTTAAGTTAATGTTTACCATGCCAGTCCTAACTAGTCCTACAAAACCCAAAGCCCTGAACTTGCTGGAAACTGATGTGAACCGATCTAACAGATGTGATTGCTCACTGTCAGCTGGGTCAGCAAACCAGATGTTTCTGATGAATATCCCACTGCCCTAATCTCCTTCCAATCTTTGTCTATCATTCCAGCCTTCCAGGGGCCTGAAAATGGCATCATAATTTCACCAGCAAATAGTTACCATCAACAAAGGCTGGAATGTTAGAACCACAGAAACTCTCTGCTCTATCTATCTATCTATCTATCTATCTATCTATCTATCTATCTATCTATCTATCTATATCCACCCCTATCTCCACATTCACATGTGCATGCACACACACACACACACACACACACACACACACACACACAGAGAGAGAGAGACACAGCCTATTGGAATACTAAGCTCTGTGATTGTCAAAAGGGACTTTTAAAAACCCAATAGACCAAGGAATATCAACAGGTAGATTCATTAACTAAAATAGTTCTACAATATGATAAGTAACCTGCTCTATGTAGAACAAAAGGATGGCTTTAGAAAAAAATATTCTTTCTATACTAACCATCATATGTAATTACAGAGACCTTAGCCATGACACAAATATTGTGTCCCATCAAATAAAAAATGCTAAGATACTTGTCCTCCACTGGCATTATACAACAGACATAAATGACAGCACCCTATGAAGGATTTGAACTGGACACATAAGACAGGGTGGGAGTAATGGACCAGCCTGACTTATCTTAAGGATAAAAGCCATTTTGTTATATGGTCAGTAATAGTTCATTACTGTTTGATGTAAAATTCAAGTTGACCATGCTTCAACCTGTTTCTGGGATTTGATATGCTCCCACCATATGGAATATGGTGACTAATAACTTGTATGCACCCTGACAAGATTAGATAATCTGCCAAATAGTTTTGAAATATTTAGCCAAGTCCCCAACACTTAACAACCCCTACTTTTGCAGGGTTTTTTTTCCTACATAAACTCTACCTTCTTCTATGTTTAATGATAGTTCTGTCTGACAGAAAATAACGCTTGCCTAATTTGAGCAAAGAATTTGGGTAATGATCTTTAATCTTGTTCAGTGGTATTAATACTGTACAGTTAGATCCAATATGTATAATATTTATAAAGTTAGATGATGCTTTACATTTAACATATGACCAGTATAGGCTTGTTGAGTTGAATGACCAACAGTGACTTTTAAACTATACATTCCCAGAACACAGGGCTTCTAATACTGTTGGCTTTTGTTTTTGTTTTCATGAACTTTTTATTTTCGCATAGACTTTTCAGTGTTAATTAATTAATTAATTAATTAATTAACTGTAATCACAAGGTATCTATTTTCCTTGAGGATTCCTGAAAGCAGCAAGGATAGCTTCTTACTAACCCTAAGCATCCCCTGTACCCTTAGGCACTTAGGAAATCTTTCATAAATGTCTGACAATGCATGATCAATGTCTTTCTTCTTCAGTTACATGAAGTAAATTCTTACTCCATTCCAGGTTACTGCCTAGCATTAGGGGAAGGATCTGAAGTGGACACACATGTAAGATTTACACAGGTCAAAAGACTGATAATTTTTTACTTTAATTCTCTAACTATGCTGGATACTATTAGCTGATGGCTTCTGGAGACTTAACACTCTTTTGCTTATTCTATGGCTGAAAACTTCTGGATTCTTTTCTCTGAAACTCTCTGTGGCTTCTTTTCTCTTTATCTCTCTATGCTTAATTTTTACCTTACAAATCTTTATCTCTCTGTGCTTTATTAAATGCTGTCTCTTTAGTTTATTAACTCTATTATTGTTCTATGCTTCATTAAAAGGTGGGGAATCTTATCTATTACTGTTCTGTGCTAAAAACTTAACTCTTACTGTTCTGTGCTTTATTAAGCACTGAGGACTTAACTCTTTACATCTCTATTATTTTAAAGTATCTGTGTTTGATTAGCACTAAAAATTGTAACTCTTGCTTACTTTATAATTCTCTGCTTGATAAGTGCTAGAAAACATAACTCTCACTTCACAATTCTCTGTGCTGGAAAACTTAGCTCTTACTACTTTATAAACTCACTGTATAGTTTCCTGGCAATTAACATATGCTATATAGCAGTAGGGAATTCAGCGGAGGATTTATTGCTAAGGCTCCTTTCTCTATTGCCCAGAAGCCTTGCCTCAGGCTGGCCAGGTGGGAGGGAGGTTTGAAGGAATTAACATTTATTGAACCAGGAGAAGAGAATCATGATCATAAAAGGAAAAAAATTTTACCCAAGCAAATATGCATAAACACACATATTGTCATTCATACACATGTATTAATACATACATTCATACATTCTTGCTATACCTGTCTACTTACATACTTACACACACACACACACACACACACACACACACACACACACACACACATTCACACCTATATACTTACATATGCATATATTTTTGGTGAGTGAAGTAAATGCCCTCAAGAGCAAGTTTCATAAAGAAAGCCATAATGCAGAAAGAAATCACTCATTCTGGATAAGCTTCAACCTTTAGTGCTAGAGAATGAAAAAGCTTCTACCCTTATCTTGCTAAATGAATTTTAAAACCTGTCTCGCTGTACAAAAGCCTGCCTGCTGCATTCTGCTCTCCCTGGAGCTCCTTCTCTCTTAGTCTTGTTCCTTTATCCTTTAGCACTGTCGTAATTTGTTATCTCTGCTGTCTCTTCTGCCTTTATTTTGGTTCTACCCTGTTCTCCTCTCTCCTACCTTCTGCATCTACTTAATTCCACTCTCCTCTTTGTCCCTCCTCATCTGTTCATCTCATCCCTGTATCCTATTCTCCTTCTGCCTCCTTAATGACATCTTTCCTAATTTTTTTATACCTTTTTGGGAGAATAGATTGCATGATATTCCAAAAGTTTGCAACAATTTCAAGCATAAATTCGAATGATAAATTGAACAAGAAGATAGAACAGAGATATTTACATGTGTTTCCATTAACACTTCTTACCCGATAGACACTCATTATATATCACTATCTGCACAGGTTCATTGGGAGTTTAAAACTATAATTCTTTGGTCTAAGTTAACATTGAAGTTTCATATAGATAAGTTCAGTAAATATTTCATCTCCTGTCCTTGAACTACAATAAACTATTCTTTCCCAGTTTATGGCCTTTAGTTAATGGTTTTACCGCCAAAAGGAATGTATTCAATACTTGTAAGTCTGTATCAATGCCTGCTTTCTATCTAGTCCAATTAACTAGTGACATGTGTAAAACTGGTAGAGTTCTCATTGCAGTTTTCATATCAGAGACTGATTTAATTTCAGCCCTTATTATAAAGGGCTTAATAATTACTAGTATAAATTTAGGAAATCTTATGGAATCATCATTAGGAATTAAGACATCATTTATTTGTCTATACTCCATCACTACACTACGGTGGGCTAATATCCAGGGATTGTTATATAAATTTATAATGACAGGAAATGCATATCAATAGCAAGAATCAATTAATTAGTTTCTTAGGGCCTTGCCACCAGAGCTACTTCATTACAGTCTATACAAAATGGTGGACATCACAGGAAATTCATCTGCTAGTCTTAGCCTCTCCCAGATGGCTCCTTGACAATTCCACAGCTCCATAAAGTCTATTTTTATTACTTGTTTACACCTTAACATACTTAAAAGTATGTTATATTTTTATGCATGTAAAATTTATACCTAGAAAGGACAGTTTCATTAGATTTTACTCAATAACATAATATTGTCCAACCTTCAAACCTTGCCTCCTTCATGAAAATATATTTAATGACCTGAGAATATAGCTAAGTCACTTTTCAAAGTCTTTATTTCCATTTATGTATTAGCAGTCAGTAGTATTGGTGAATAGTATTAGTATCATTAGTGATTTTTAGCTCATTAATATATTAAGTTGATATGTTTGGTAGATGAAATCTGGACCAGGCAATGGTTTCCAAACTGAGTATGTTTACTATAACTTATACTGCTCTTAGGTAACTGGGAATGAAGTTAGCATACATCTATGAGAGTGAATCCAGATAAATCTCCTGAGTTTTCATAATAGCAAGCTCAGATTCAATTATGATGTTGGTAATATAGATAAGAGAGACATTCAATTGTTTTCATCGATTGTCTCAGAAGTTATCCCACATCTAAAATAAATACTGAAATGTAAGGAGGGATTTTCTGATTGTCTTATATTTCACTTTAGGAGGAAATACATAATGAATTATTTCAGATTCTAGTGAAATTTATATACAGATTGATTAAAACATAGAATTGTGCTACATTAATTATTTCATACCAAAAGAATGGAAGAAAGGGATCTTTTCCTTCTGTGAACTGAGAGCATGGAAAGAAATATTTCCCCTTAGAAAGCTGAGTGATTCTGAGAGGAAAATGTCTTTTCTCTGTTACTGTTTGACTTGAATCTCATGTGACCTGTTCTTAAGAGACACTCTTGTGATCAGTCATTAATGAGATCAGCTAGAATCCACGTCTCCAACTTCTTCCTCTCAGTTCTGCAGATCTGGGAGAGTAGAGAAAGAGCTCAGAGCAAAGGCTTACATGAAGCCCTGTCACACCTTGAGTGTACATGTATGTGATAGGTGTCTGCATTTACAGCCACTGGGGTCAACATGTTAGGTCATAATATTTACTTTAATATTGGTACTTTATTTGTAAAACTATGCAAAATTAGTAACTTTCTGAATACATATGTGCATGCATGCATGGGAGCGCATGTGCGTTCACACATGCACACACACACACACACACACACACACACACACACACAAATATCCAAACATAGAATATAGAAAACATTTTAAAGGGAAGAGGAAATGTTTTATATTAAAGGATCTTTCTTTTCTTTCAAATACGATAGATATTCTGGAACTGCTCAGGCCCAGGCCTCCAGTACACTAGCTAGCTTTCAAGAATAAAACAAAAATGAAACAAATCTGTCTCAATATATACATATGTGTGTGTTTAACAGTGCTGCTTTGTGAATAAAAGCTTCACTTCTGCACTTTAATATCTCACAGTGCCTATGAGAGTTCACACATTTTATTTTGTGTCTCCCATTTCTGCACTCAAAGTCAAAGCCCTAATGGAGACATTTTTATCAGCTTTTGACATCTAAGATTTATAAGCCTAGCTATATTACAAAGAATTAGGAAAGTTAATGCCTAGCCTGATTTGGATGAAACTTAATGCAATTTCACCATACATTTATTTTAAAACTTTACCTTAATATTCCATTATAGTAATTGTAGTGAATCTTATTCACTAAAATGAGTGTGGGTATAGCTGTATATAGGGAAACATCTTGGTAGCAAACAATGAAATTTTTCTGAACATTTTGGTTATTTTACCAGTTTGTCTATTATAAAGTCTTTATTGAATATGATGTGAAGGGAAGGAATATCACTAGGTATTGAAAACCCAGTGGATGAATAGGATGACACATGGTGTGCCTAAGGTATTAGGGAGTAGCAAGGGAAATAAAAGAGTATTTCTCTAATGACAGAACCCTAAAAGTAACAAGAAAAGTTAAATACTGAGTCTCCCCAGCAGATCTCCATGGAGGTGGAAATTCACACCTAATCTAGCCCATAGAGAATATGCAAAGGCTTATTAAAGACTCAACTTAGGGATGACTCTGAAAGAAAATTCTAAGCAGGAACAAAGACCTGGAAACTTCCACAAGGGCAGAGAGAGAGAATAAGGTGCATTTAGAAAGACATTACCAAAATAAGGGGACATTATTCCAAGAGTCATTCTGAGCTGATACAGCATTCTTGAAGGGGAATCTGGTGATGTAGAGCATCCTGGGAAATGCATTTGTAGGAGGTGAGAGTAGAGGCAGGAATCCCATTAGGAGGAAATTGTTCAATGGTCTAGGCACAAGGTGGTAAGACTAGAATGCAGGCAATAGCTGTGACCATAATGTAGGTATGTACTTGATGGCAGTTGGTGTTCCCATTTCCACATCTCCAGGTCTAAGTGGAGAGTGTCTTTTTAAAGGGTTTCTTCATCTGCAGTGACAGAATGCCTTTACATATAGAGTCCTGGGATCCTTAACATTAGGAAGAAGAATTTACTAGAAACTTTGTGTAATTCTTGAAATGACTGCTAGCATCTTTTAAGAGCAGAAATCCTAAGAAAGAGAAATTACTGTTGAGCATTTAGTCCAGATAAGTGGAAAGGACAATATACAATATCAGGTTGTAAGGATACGAGATTTGATGTCTTATATCAGATTACAAGCTGCCAGTGATACTCAAGTCCTGCTGCCCAGATTTTTGTGACTAGGAAGGACCCTGTTGGAAACAGACTCATTGCAGTCTATAAACACAATGAGTCCTAATTCAGTATGATCCTGTCCTTAAAAAAAAGATAGATACCCTCCCCGAGGAATTATGTAACCTCAAACTAAGGAACAAAGGAAACTAGGAGAGAGGCCTGGAGCAGACCTTTGTCTGAGCTTTCAGAGTGTGAATATGTCCATACTAGAGTTTGGATTTCTAGCTTTGACAATTAGAACATAAAACCTGTCTGTTTCTAAGTCATTCCACTTGTAGCACTATGTGATTGTGGTGGTTGCAGAAAGCCAATCCAACTTAACACATGGGGCATTGTTAGAAAGAGGCCTGGAAGAGAGGCAGCTGCTTCTCAGATACTGTATGAGGTGAGTCTACGGTTAGCACGCAGCTTGTTCTTGTTCATTGTTTGTACAACGTATGTGAATCAAGCATATTGGAAACTGAGCCAAATGGATTCTGCATGCTGAAGCCGAGTATTGAGTTGATGGCTCTCTAGAGTTCCTTTCTGAAAACTCCTACATTGAATAAGGTTCCTCGCTACACCCATTATCTCTGTTCTTAAGTGTCTTTCATGATGTAATCACTAAGAGGCTATTGTTAAACCATATTGACATCTGTGATAAGTCCTATCGCCCCAACATCCTTATTCCAAAAGCCTCATCTAGTTGTTCTAATTCTGTTACTGACCTAGAGAAGGTGAGGCTGCCCTGAAAGCAATTATCTTCCTGGATCCTTATGGCTTAATTACTTTATTGAACCATGACATGTAGCGTGGAAGGAAATGCATGTATCTTAAACACACAATTTAATACCCTTTTATGAGTATGTGTTTCCTATGAATGTTGACTTCCATTTAGCCAGAGTACAGATTGAGGTGACTGTGCCTGATGAAACTCCCACCAACCACCTTCATTTAGTGTTTCCTTGCAGGGACAAAAACTAAATTGACCTTTTTCACCATACATTTCTCTGTTGTAAGTTGAATTTTCATATTAATTATAATATTAAGTGAAAGAGTCCACGCTACCGTCTTGCTGGCAAGAATGGACGCAAACACCAGATTCCTTCTGCAGCAAACTTTTTTTTTTTTTTTTTTTTTTTTTTTGGTTTTTTTCAAGACAGGGTTTCTCTGTGTAGCCCTGGCTGTCCTGGCACTCACTTTGTAGACCAGGATGGCCTCGAACTCAGAAATCCGCCTGCCTCTGCCTCCCAAGTGCTGGGATTAAAGGCAAACTTTTAATGAAGAGGAAAGAAACCGAGCCCAAAAAAAGCACTGCCTATATATACCCTGACGCGTCGTGTATGCTTCTGATTGGCTGCTCACTCACCACGCCCCGGGATGGGCGGTGACTCGGCACACACTCACCTTCAGCACATTTGCGGTAGACTTGTTTACTGGGGAGAGCACAGGATGTGGCTCTCCACAATTAAGGTTTACTATTTTTGCCCAACTCCAATATTTTTTATTTTTATAATAATACACATTTGAAAATTAAAAAAAATTCTGTACTAGTGGTTGAATCCATGTATTAGGCCAGCAACTTACTATTGAGCTATCATGTCCCCCAGCTTTTAATTTAAAAATTGATACAGAGTCTCACTAGATTTTTAATCCTGGAATAAATTCCCTCTGCTATAGGCAAGAATGAACTTGGGGTACTCCTACCCACGTCTTCTGAGTAACTAAAGCCAAAGGCTTATACCATCAGGTGTGGATTCCATTTGAGATCTTCAGTGAGTTGGACTTCCATTTTTGTGCTATTTGAATAAAACTGATATGAGTTGTCCTGTGCATTGTTTTGTTAAATATGCCAAGGCAGAATGTGGGGTGTAAATACTGTCTACATACATCTAGATTATGTATATATCTCTGACATTTGCCAGGACTTAATACAGCTGTTGTTTCACTCTTCCACCAGCAATATAAGAGACTTCACATTGTCTCACAAGCAATGTCCCAGGCATGGTTTTCTGTGCATTTCTGCATCTTCCAGTGACTGAAGAGTTGTTATGTGTCAATATGGCTTTGGGTTTTCCCCTGATGACATGTCTATTATTTTTGGGATGACTCTCACTGAATATCTAGATTATTTAATCCACAAATGATAAGAGCTTGAAATCCTCCCATACTTTACTCAGGGTACAAACTTCTTCCCACAATCCCCTGTAATTTGTACAACTTGGCTATCATAATAACTGTACGCACCACACTTCTCTCCAGTTGGTCCTACCAGCCTTCACAGTAGAAGAACATGGTCATTGAGGATCACTTACCTTTCTTGCTACCTGGTCAGAAGAGGGTGTGGCTAAATAAACCCCTTAACCTTGACCTGTAAAATTTAGCCTGTCTAGGGTAGTATCAAATTACATACACAATATCAAGAATTGTTATTAAGAATTAAGAGAATAATAATGTAAGTACAAAATATCAGTTTTCTTGATTTTTACCATAAATATTATGACTTAGTACAATTGCCTTAAAATATAAGAAACACACCACTGAAATATAAGAAATATAAATTCCTCATGAAGGTGCAGACTCTCAATGTATTTTCACCAATTGATTGATCCAGAACAGAAATAAGTAATATTGCTATAGAAGATATAGGCAACTTCATTTACTATTAGTGAGTATGATTTCTCTATCTAATTAGCACCTAATAACTGGAAAATATGCACCCTGAAGCTGCTGTGGTGCATGTAAAGCTCCCCAGTGACAGCTGGACATACGATGTAGGGAAAAGCTCAAGCACAGTGTATAAGAAAGGGGGACTTGGTTTTTTTGTCCTGCAGTGCACATACGCGCACATTCATGCACACACACACACCATGTGCACCCGCGTGTGCCCTCGTGCACACGCACGCACGCACGTGTGCACACACACACACACACACACACACACACACACGCACACACACAGTACACATACCCACCACACACATGCTACACATACCCCCTCACACACACACATCACACCACAACACACACACACACACACACACACACACACACACACATCTATTTCCATTCCTTTTCAGGGTAGAGGCATCTGGCACATGAGAGGAAATTGCTTAAGGCAAAGAACTGTCTTCCTGTAGATGTGATTTCCAAATCCCAGAATCTGTGGAGGATGGGAAAAAGCATTAGATTCTGTCTTCTGTGTCCTATTAATTGTACATTGAAGGAGCATTATCAAAGTGGTGTGAGTGTGTGTTTACATGTATGTTCACATGGACATGCATTTCTATGCATACATGTTCGTAAAATGCTACGTGCATGTGTGTGCATTCACAGCAAGCACATGTGTGCATGTATATTTATGTGAATACATTAATGTACATATGCTATATTCATATATGTATGAAGTTGTATGTATTCATGTGTAGTCACAAGCTTAATATATGCATATGTATAAATTTTGTGCATTCACGTGTATAGAAATATTACCTTTTGTATTGTATGAATGCCTCACCTGTCAATTAAAATGTCTATGGCCTATGGCTTAGGCAGGAAATAGGGGTACGATGTTCTGGGAGAGAAAGGGTAGGGAGAGGAGTCTGCAAAGAGGTGAGGAGCTGGAGGAATAGTAGCACATGTAGGTTAAATAATTGGGTATGTTTTGTTATGTTTTTGTCACAACAGAACATATCTATATGGGCAAGGTATATGTAAATATAACTTTGAGTCTGAGTCTTATTTCTGGGAATATGAGGCTGGGTAGCCCAACTGGGACTTAACTTCAACACATATGTGCATGTGATTTCACAAGCTATATGCATACACTGTGTACATTTGTGTACTTGAAGGCATGTATTAGTATGTATGTGTGCATTCACAGGGGCATGAGGCTTGAGTCCCCTGCTGACTTCAGTCTCTACTTCATCTCCTCAGTGTGCTTTGTCTCCCGATCTTGTCTCTGTAGGCTGAGAGCCGGCTGTTGTAACTGTCTCAGTCATTAATCTTTTAGAAAGCCCTATCACTGATGTCAAACAGAAAAATGAATTCCAATGTGCACAAAAGTATAATATTAACATATAGCTAGAGGGTATTGTTCCTAATTGTCTTTTTAAAAAAAAATAGGGATATAATTTGTTTCATAACTGCTTAAATTTATCTTACAGTGATTTGAAATGTTTTAATTGCAGAGTAAAGTACATTTGAGGATTGAAAACTGATAAATATTCCTGGAACCAGGACAATCATGAGAACTCCCTTTCCATTGTTTCATTTTTCATGCACATTAGTTTCAGTTTTTATTTCTTCTCATCTGTTTCATTTCACTGTGCTAAGCAGTCCTTTGCAATGGGAATTCTTGCTACTGGGGATCTAGTGAAGACTGGGTGCTTTATCAGTGGACCTGCGAAGACGCACCCAGGTGTCTTTCTCCCCAACTCCCAGAAGACCTTGTACCTGTGGTGGACAGACTACATTTTTTGTGTTGAAATTTCGTTAAACACTAAATTGTACAATTAAGTCAACACTATACATTAATCAGGTTTATACAGATATTTAACCAAGAAACAGTTGATAGTTTTTGGTTAACTAGAAACATTTTTGTTAAAAAATAATATGAAAGAATGGCATTTGTTGAAGGTCTGTGACTGGAGGAGACCATCTTCCCAATACTGAGTAGGAGAAAGATGTTGGTTTTCCTTTGAATTTGTTATACTTACCAGTAGATGGCACTACATATTCAATCTTATGGGAAGAATGGGAGGCATTATAATATCCCCTAACAACCAGGAACATGAAGTGCTCCCCAAATCCCCAGATAAAACCTTAGACCTTCTTTTGTTTGATAGCACTTCTAAACATCTCCCTTTATTTAACTTGAATGTTACTAAATATTTTCATTTCATTGAATTAGAAAAATGGTCAATGAGATCAAATAGAAGAAATGTAAGCCAGGTCTATACTAAATGTTTAATTCACATGTGTAGATTATGTAGGGGAAGAGGGTCACTTTTCTACTAAAACAGTAAGTATGTTTTGACTTCTCTTCAAATCAGACTATTCTTTTATCTGTTAATTTATCAAATAAAATGTATGTGCTTAGGTACAGAAAATATAATGGCTTTTGTGGAAGAAGTAGAATGCTATAATGGCAGAACAGAACCTTTGTTGCATCTAGAGACTTAACAGAAAGGGTCAGCATGGCTAAAATGCCATGTGTAGAGAAGCAAGACTAAAGGTGAAAGTCTGCATAGTGAGTCAGCATCTTCCCTGAGATGAGTCAGCATCTTCCTGAGATGAGTCAGCATCATTCCTGAGACCAGTCAGCTCTCTGGGATGCTGTTCCAGGCAGCACATTGGCTCACAGTAAATATGGTTCAAAGAGGCCTAAGAGGAAAAGAAGTAATCAGACTTTGTCCGATGCATTTTGTTCTCAGTGCTCAAAGGAGACAGATAGGATGGCTAGCTGTTCATACACAAAGCATGGGGAATGAAAGAGCATTCTGAATGCTAAGCAAGTCACTTTGGGGCATTATTCTTTGTTGTAATTTTTCTAGGGACAAAGGTGAAGGCATGTTCTTTTTGTAGGGTTCCTGTTTAACACTGTCTAAGTAACAATGCCAAAAGTAGAAAATTAAGTCTTGTCATCATTGCTACATTTATTCAATGAATATCAAACTGGAATTAGAGTAAAGTGTATATACAGATTCAACTCTCTCTCTCTCTCTCTCTCTTTCTCTCTCTCTCTCTCTCTCTCTTCAACTACTTTACTACTTTGTCTCTTTGTTTTTCCCTATTTGTTTAGTTCTTTTTCTTTGTTTTACTTATTGACTTTAAATTCTGATCAATATCCCCCTCCTAGTCCAGTCCCCCTTTCCAAGAGTCCCTTCCCCATACTCTGAGAGAGTGAAGGTCCCCTCTGGGTATTCCCCACTCCCATCCTTGCACATCAAATCCCATAGGGCTAGCTGCTTCTCCCACTGAGGCAAGACAAGGCAACCAAGCTAGAGGAACATATCCTACTGACAGGCAACAGCTTTAGGGATAGCTTCCATTTCAGTTGTTCAGTACCCATATGAAGATGGAACTGTACATCTGCTACATGTGGACAGAGGGGGATGGGTAGGCCAAGCCCATGGATGCTCTTTTGTTGGTGCTTCAGTCTCTGAGAGCCTTCAAAGGTTCAGGTTAATAGACTCTGTTGGGCTTCTTATAGAGTTCCTATCTTTCATGATCCTTAATCCTTGCCACAACTCTTCCATAAGCCGGGCATGGTGGCGCACGCCTTTAATCCCAGCACTCGAGAGGCAGAGGCAGGTGGATTTCTGAGTTCGAGGCCAGCCTGGTCTACAAAGTGAGCTCCAGGACAGCCAGGGCTATACAGAGAAACCCTGTCTCGAAAAACAAAAACAAAAACAAACAACAACAACAACAACAAAAGAGTCCTCAAGCTCCATCCAATGTCTGGCTGTAGGAAGATGCCTGCGCTAGGACCAGCAGGGAGCCACTGCTGAGCTAGGACCGGCAGGGCGCCTCCACCCAAGGTAGGACTGGCAGGGCGTTGCTGCTGCCCTAGCTAGGACAGGCAGGGTGTTCTCCGGCTCCGCCCCATTACAAGATGGCGCAGGACAGACAGGCTGCCAGGGAGGAGAGCCTAGTGCGCATGCACAGCTCTCTCTTCAGGCCCTCCTCAAGCAATAGCCCCTCCCAAATGGGCAATATGCTAATGGGTGTGGCTTGTGGCACCAATGAACGGGCCACATGCAAATGAGGTATAGCTTCCACTATGACACCCTTCCCCCTTCCCTGGGAGAGTATAAAAGCAGCAGCTCTGTTGCTGTCCAGGGTCCTGGGAATCTACTATCATGGTGCTCCAGAATAAAGCTGACTGAGAAGATCCTGGTGGTGGTGTGACATTCTTCTGGTTGAGGGAGGCACGTCGCATCTGGCTATGAGTCCCTGTATCTGTATGAGTCCCTGTATCTGTTTGTGTCAGCTGCTAGGTGCAGATTCTCAGAGGAAGGCCACGGTCATCTCCTGCCTACCAGCACAACAGAGTATCATTAATAGGGTCAGAGATTGATTCTTGCCCATGGAACGGGTCTCAACTTGGATGGATTATTGCTTGGCCATCCCCCAAGTCTCTGCTTTGTCCTCTGTCCCTGCATTTCTTGTAGACAGGATTATCCACAGTGGAAAATGTCGTGGGTGGGTTGGTGTCCCTATCCCATCACTGGGATTTCTGCCTGTCTACAGGAGGTAGCCTCTTCAGGTTCTATATCCCCATTGCTGTGAGTCTCAGCTAAGATCATCCAAATTGATTCTGAGGGGACTAAGCCAAGTCTCTGGCACACCCTTCACATGCTTCTATCCCCCACCTCCTCTAGTTGTAGATTTCTATTTATTCTCATGGCCTTCTGGCAGTCTTCCCTGTTTCTCTCCACACCTGATCCTGAATTCCACCCTAATCTCCTCCCCATTCTATCTTCCACCCATTTCCCTCCCTCCATCTGCCTCCTATGACTATTTTATTTTCCCTATTCTAAGTAAAATTCAAACATTTTTACTTGTATCTTCTTCCTTTACCATCTTTGGGCTTGTAGAATCTAGTATTAGTATCCTGTATTTTATTGCTAATATCCACTTATAAGTGAGTACATATGATTCATGTCCTTTGGGGTTTATGTACCTCACTCAGGATGATACTTTCAAGTTCCATCCATTTGCTTTCAAACTTCATGATATCTCTGCTTTTAATAGTTGAATAGTAATCTACTGTGTAGATTTACCACATTTTCCTTATCCATTTTTCAGTTGAGAGACATTTAGGTAGTTTCTGGTTCCTGGCAATTACAGATAAAGGTGCTATGAACTGCTACAGTTCAGATGCACAGATGTGTATGAAAGTTTATAAAGGTGAATTGTTCTAGCTTCCTAGAAGCATGATGCAGAACTGGCTGATTTAATATAATAATAAAATAAAAACCTTGAAGATTTAAACAGTGGGAAACAGAAACTGTTAAGAGGCCCCTTGGTCTAGCAATCTTTATATGCCCCAGTTCAGGGGAATGCCAGGGCCAAGAAGGGGGAGTGGGTGGGTAGGGGATCAGGGCGTGGGGAGGGTATAAGGGACTAATGGGATAGCATTTGCAATGTAATTGAAGAAAATATCTAATAAAAAAGAGAAAAGAAAAAAAAAAGAAAAAAATCTGATCTCACAACAAAATGACCTATCAATCTGCTGCTTGTAAAGGGCCTGTGGTTTCATGGAGAGGAAGGAAGGGGCTCAGAGTAAGGAAGGGCAGTCAAGCAGTACTTGGTTTGTGTGGGCACCAGCCATTCTCCCAACATTATATCATCTCTTTCTGCTATGCACTATGGCACCTCATTGGTTTCTTTTCTTCACTGACGGCCTGGTTTTAGCATGTACATTTTGAAGCACGATGCTTCAGTAAAATCCAGCCTATGCAGGCTGAAAACAAGACACATCTAACATTATCATTTTCATCTTGAAAAATTCATTAAATTGTTCAGAAGTCAGGCCTTCAATTTAGGAATTAACAGCTGTTTGGAAACTAAATAATATAATGACTGTAGAAGATACTAGGCCCAGAGTCCCACATTCTAAATTTTTCTACTTTAATTCTCACTAATTTGTGACACTTCTCACTTTCCTCTCTCACTGCATTGTAGTTTGAATACTTACTACAACCAAATACTGTAAGACAAAGAAGAACACAACCTTAGCTTCCACCATCATTCACAATGTACACTAAGAGGTAGAAAAGCAGAAATAAACATGTTAAAATGAGATCAGTTATCTTACATGAGAGTGTAGAGTGTAATGTGAAACACAGAGGAGACAACCGAATCAGCCCAGGACAGCTATAGACATCAAGTGGGAAAAATGCTTTAAGTAGAAGGGTGATCTTTTTTTGTCTAACCAAAACTCCTGTGTATGTCCCTTGGGTTTGAAAATTGTAGAGAGGACAATGTGAAATCAAAGTAGACACAAGGATATTTCATTGCTATACTTTACGTTATGTGTAGTAAAAGTAGTAGAGGTAGGGGCAAGTTACACAGGGGCATTGGATTCAACCTATAGATACAATGGCTAAGTGACTACTCATAGTCTATCAGATGTCTGTGGGCATCTAAACAAAAGCATGGAGATTACTGACTTGACATGACATAAGTGAAAGACATGCTATGAAATAATCCAGAATTCTGATGCCTTTAGTTGAAAATAAAATGTCAGAAAATCCTAGTTAGAGCTTAATATTTTTATCTTTAAAATAAAGAAAAAATGAGGAAATATCTCTAACAATTTATGATTTCATGATCCTAAAATTAAGTACAACAAAATTAAGTGCTTTAAAGTTATTGGTAGAAACACTGGCTCTCAGAAATTTGCTATTGTATATAGCAATGTTCAGTTAGTTAATATCAAAGAAACATGGGACTCTCGGCCCTACTTGACCTCATCTTTTATAGAACCATCTAACTTCTTGATCTTTGTTTCATTTTGGACATCAGAAGAGAGTTTCCATGCCTGTTCAGCTCATGATCTATGTAGTACTATCTTTCCTTTTCCTTTACATTTTCCATTTGAAGAGAGACTCAAGCATTCTTTTGTGTTGATCTTGGTTGTGTTTCCATCTGCTCTATGTTCACTTTGAATTCCTTATTCTTGACATGCTAAAAAAACCCTATTCATCTACACCACCTGAAAATATAGTGCTCTTACTAATTACACCCTTGCAATCATTCATAAAGTCAAATGCCTATCACTTCCATAGAAAAAAACGGTAAACCAGAGAATAGACAATAGTGATAATTTTAAAATATCACCCCAGTAATTCCCAATGTGAAACATGCACTGATAGCTTTAATAAGGAATGCATGAGCTATTTTACTGAGGGACATAAAAGATGGCTTGAGCAAATGAAGCTGAGCACCATATTTCTGCCTGTGAAGACTGGATATTCCTAAATGTGTCTGTCTAAAACTATAGGTTTAATAGAATTAAAATAAAGTTCCAATTAGAATCTTTCAGCATGATAAAATACCTTTAAAATCCTTTACAACAACACTAAGGTATAATCAACATATACAAAAGTATTTAATGGATATTATATGGATTGGGCAATATTCACAAAACTGCAAAGGGTCTTAGGATGGGCTGTATGGAGCTAGAACTTATGATGAACATTCATATGCAGATAGTATATATGTCAAGTGGACTTCTAGGAGAGAACAGTAAAGAACAGATGTGCACAAGAGAGAAAGTAAAGAAGGTAAAGAGCTGGTTTGGGTTGTAGACTTCTGATAAGAAAATGTCACACTCAATGGCATGAAAACTGTTCATGAAAGAAAAGTAAGTTGTATTAGCTTTGTGTGATTTTGAAAATTCTCAGCTTATCACGGCCATAAAGGAGTCTAAAGTAGGAAAGAAGTATCCACACTTCAGTCTTCCTTCTTCTTGAGTCCCACAAACAACCGCCAAACCCAGACACTATTGCATATGCCAGCAAGATTTTGCTGACAGGACCCTGATATAGCTATTTCTTCTGCCAGTGCCTGGCAAATACAGAAATGGATGCTCACAGTCATCTTTTGGACAGAACACAGGGCCCCCAAAGGAGTTAGAGAACGTACCCAAGGAGCTAAAGGGGTCTGCAACCCTATGGGAGGAACAAGATAAACTAACCCGCATCCCCCAGAGCTCGTGTCTCTATTTGCATATGTAGCAGAGGATGGCCTAGTTGGCCATCAATGGGAGGAGAAGCCCTTGGTCTTGCAAAGATTATATGCCCAGTACAGGGGAATGCCAGGGCCAGGAAACAGGAGTTGGTGGGTTGGGAAGCAGAGCAGGGGGAGGGTATAGGGGGCTTTCATAGAGGAGACTAGGAAAGGGGATAGCATTTTAAATGCAAATGAAGAAGATATCTAATAAAGCAAAAGAATAATAATGAAAAAAAAGTCTAAAGTAGGAACATGATTACCAGAAAAGAGGGTTCTGAAGAAATCCAAGGGTCTAACTGGACAATTGACTACTTTCTCAGGAGGTATTCATTTGTGCAGATGGTTCTATACCATAGATGTGACTTATGTTTTCAATAATTATCTCATGAAAAGACAGAGACAGAATAATATGATCTCAACATGAAGTGTGAAGCACTCTCATAAGGATGTCTGCCTGCTTTGACTTAGAGGTATAGAGACTGATGACATCATATGATTAGTCTCAATTTCTAAAGGCAGCAAGCAGGCTGATATAACCTCTTAGCTATACACATACATTACCTTTCATAAAAGTGAAAGGTAACCCTAGGATTTTGTGTCAATTCAGACTAGGTATTAAAGTCACAGCAGATGACTAAAGTCATCTTACTGAATGTCAAAATTGCTAGAGAGTAATTATTCCTGTATTAGTTTCATAGTTTTTAAAAATATTGAATGAGTTTTTACAATATATGTGTTATAAATTGGAAGCTGTTGACTTATTTTCTAAGAATTTGTGAATAACATGAACAGGGAAATTAGATTTTAGTGAGGTTCTAACCCTGTGGGACTGTGGGTTCCTAAGAACGGAGAGAAGCCTGAACTGGAGACACCAGTGCTGTCATTTATGTCCTTGTATAGCATTGGGATCTGAAGGATGCTTTTCCAGGGAGACTGGGCTTGCCAGGTAGGTACCAAGCCATCTTGAATTTCCAAGCCTTCATAATTGAGCTGTCTAAAACTTTATTTTTTATGAGTACTTAGCCTTTGTTTTAAGTTACAATCTGAAGCAGCAATGTCTAGTGTTGACATAGTTTGGACTGAGACTGACAGTGGCTATAAACAGCTGTGAGTGATCCCCAGGCCAAAGACATCAGGAAGTTCTGGTCCCAATCATATAAGTTCAGGAAGCTGGATTATCCCAGTAATGTGGGAGAGGCACTGGGTCTAGAGATAAGAATGCTTCTTGTTGTGTTCTGGACACATGCCAGAGGAAGCCATGTTTGTATATTTTGATAAGTAATTCACAGACACTGAGAGACAGCAAACAGTTTCTTCAATGTCATGATCATTATAGTTATTTGTACAGTTAAAAAAAATGACAAAGTTAATATACTTCTCTACAAAGAAGGTTACCTGGAAGGAATTCTGATAGGATACTAGCCATCCTTCTGCAATTTCAGACAGGTAAGGATGGGAATGAACAGCTATTGGACAATGTGAGACTCTCCAAGTGCTGTCTTTCCCTTTCTAGTTGTGATGTGAGCGAGCTGGAGAGTCTGTGGAGGGAATAAGAAGAACCTAGAGCGGCCCTGCACTTCCCTAAGAACCATGTGCTTTGCATCTAGCTCTCATGTGATCGTCAGAAATTGTGGAGGACACTTGCTTCCTCGCATCTCAGACAAGGAGACAAGCTCAGACATGTGAAGCCATGTAGGGGGGCACAGGAATTTTCCCCAAGGCTCCAGTGACTCTTTGTGTACTCTTTTAGGCATCTTCTTATGACTCATTCTCTTTGGAACAAATAAATACATGTGGCTAGAAATTACCAAAAGAAAGGTTATTTTCTACTTTTTGAAAACAAGAGAAAATTAGCACCTTCATCTTAATGTTAAAATAAAGCATACAATTACTCAGTTTTAAAAGACCCAAGAGAAAATATGTATAGTCTTTTTTTTATGTTCTTCCAAATAAGACTATGAGATCCCATATCCAGCTGCCTCCAACAGGGTGGAGGTCTCTCTGCCATCATTTCTCTCTCAATTGCCTTGGGACTCTGTTCTATTTGAATCATATTAGGTTGGACTCTATGAACTTATGATTCCCTGGGGTTCATTTTATAAAGCGATTTTGAAAAATTTAAAAATATCACCTAAGAAAATTGTATCATTTAACATTTCAAAGAGACTCTAAGCCATTAGAAGCATCTACAGAGAAGGCAAGTGTTACCAGCTGGAGTGTAGAAAGGTGAAGGGATTCCTGATATGGCCTGCATGCTTCATCACAGAAGGCTTCTTCAGAACAATGCCCACACTGTGGTCAAGATTAATACAATCGTGAGGAGTGGATATTTCTCATGAAGCAGGAAAAGGGAAGGCACAGATTGCTGATGGTGGTGCTATGTCCAGCTGGATTAGACATTGTCAGTGAGCTTTGTGTTACATGACTACAAGCTCACTTTTTCCTATCAGTTTCTCAGCTGCTCTTTTGAGTGACAATATTTGTGGACTAAGATAAGCCTGACAATTTACTATACCATTAGGACAGAATGCTATTTTTTTAGAGTATATTTTTTTTCAATTATTTTATTTTATTAATCTAGCTTTGGGAATAAAATATACATATCATCATATTTTGATTATATTCATCTTTTCTAACTTATCCTAGGCCTCTTCATGTATAGTTCCTAGCTTCATATCCTCTGACCTTTTTGCTTTTGATTTTTTCTTTTTAACCCACCGAGTCCAAAAGCAGCTGTCCTACAGCTGTCCTATATGTATGTGTGTAGGATCATATGCTAGAACACAACCTCTGCGAGGTTTACACTCATCCAAAAGCTGACTCTACATCCTTTAGCTGCCTTTAATCTGCACTATCTCTCAGTTAATGTTGGACTTTCCTAAGATACTACCCCAGCCAACTGGGATGTTCCCTGACTGGCTCACGTACAGATCTTGTTCAGGGAGCCACAGCTAACACAAGGTTCCTTTTGACGTGTATTACAATCGCCTACAATTTTCCAGGTTTGCATAGGAAGCTTATTTTTAGTCTTGCACTCTAACATAAACCAGTCTCACTTACTAAGTCAACCCCTCTGCTTTCTCTGTTCTCAGTCTCACACAGAACATTCAGAGAAAACACAGAGCAATGTTAGTTCATTTTCTTTGTAAAAATAATATAATATCTTATTTCATTCCAACAAATGTTTACTTGAGAAGTCAAACTCATTGAGTTCTCAAGGACTCATAAAATCATTTCTATCTTCTCTTTCTTTTTTATGTTGAAGTAGCTTGACCATCCACATTTTGAAGTTTGTTTGTCTTCTTGTTTTTTTTTTTAATTTTGACACACACACACACACACACACACACACACATACACACAGACACACACACACACATATATATACTTTTTTCTTTTTTAAATGTTTTTTATTAGATATTTTCTTTATTTACATTTCAAATACTATCCCGAAAATTCCCTATACCCTCCTCCCGCCCTGCTCCCCTACCCGCCCACTCCCACTTCTTGGCCCTGGCATTCCCCTCTATTGGGGCATATAAAGTTTGTAAGACCAAGGGTCCTCTCTTCCCAATGATGGCCAACGAGGCCATCTTCTTCTACATATGCATCTAGAGATAGGAGCTCTGGGGGTACTGGTTAGTTTGTTCCAATGACTAGTTCTTTACATTTTTCTTTCTCTTTGAGAAACATTGCTTTCTTTATTTTCAATCTGAGCATATTATTTAAGAGTTGTAAAATATCTGAGTCTAAGAAAGTTTATTTTGAGATATTTAAGTTATAAGAAAGAAGAGTTAGAAAGATTTTTTATAATCAAGTATAGAAGGAGGACAGGGCTGCTGAGATAGCTCAGCAGGCAAACCAAAATTTATTCCTGCAAAGTACCTGAGTTCACTTTCCCAAAACCATTTGTGGAGATTCAGAAATACCTTGAACTCAGGGGATCTGAAACCCTGTTCTGGACACCAAAGGACACCTACACACATTTACATAATTCAAAAGTGCTAATCGCCCATTTCTGGAAAGTTAGAAATGAGATAGTAAATGTGTCCTTATTAAAAAAGGGAGTAGCTGGATCACAAGGCAAGACAAACTAAGTGGGTAATCTATCTAGAAAGTAGAGCTGGTGCAAGCAGGGATTGGAAAGAACTTTCTCTCTTGACCTCTGTCCTCTACTCCTTACTCCTCACATATACACATACAGGGAACACATGCCAGTGAAATGCAAGTGTTTGGTTATGTCAGGTGATATGAACTCATGTGTTGAGGCTGCCTCAAGTAGTGTTTTGTTGAGACAAGACCTGTGAAGGACAACTGATATTTGGAGAGGTTATAAATAGGACTCAACGGATAGTGATAGAGCACTTGCATATCTAGCTATAAATAGGACTCAATGGATAGTGATAGAGCACTTGCACAGCTAGCTATAAATAGGACTCAATGGATAGTGATAGAGCACTTGCACAGCTAGCTATAAATAGGACTCAATGGATAGTGATAGAGCACTTGCATAGCTAGCTTTGCATGCTTCATGGGTCTCACATCTTTATATATGCTGGTCTTCACTTCTTTGAGAGAGCATGGCAGAGAACTTCTCATGGGGTCCTGACTCATCTTGATTGTTCTTGATGACTTGTGCCCCTTTGGTGGAGGCCTGATGGTTTCTTCTGGATTGTGCCACTGATGCTGATTTTCGTTGGCTGTCCTGACACTACTTTATCATCTGCTGTAATGTTATAGACTGAAATCTGCATGTCAGCTAGGCTGTGTTATCATCTAATGTCTGAGGTCCTCATCTAAGCTCCTTCTGGTTGATGGTAGTGATTTTTCTTGTAGTCATAATCTGAAATGTCTATTTTACTGAAGGCTCTGAGCTTCCAGCAATTAAAACTCATTCATGATCCTTTTTATCCTCCAAAATTGTCATGGAAGACCTTCTGCTAGAATGTTTTTTGTTTTTGTTTTTGACAGGTATGAACCAGTGCCTATTAAGAGCAGACTTCCTTAGTTTGGGCCAATTGTGCCATATGAAGTAATATAAGGAGAGGAGTAACATTCCACAAGAGTGGAGTGTTATCCCATAGACAGAAGCCAGGGATTTCTATAACGGAAAGGATTTGGAACCCATCGTAGCTATCCAACTACTTCAAAGAACAATATTATGATTGTTATCCTCAGGCAGTCTGAGGGTATACCTCAGGCTAGATGGAAGCTGAGAAAGCACTATAGCACTGAGATAGCGCTTCAGTTCCAGAATACACAATTCTTAACAGCAGCAGCTTACAGTAACAGAGATATAATCATACAATGGAGTGCTCCAGAATGCTGTAGGATATAGGAAGTGTCTCTTTGGAACCTGGTCTAGAATGACACGTTTAAAATGATGAGAGAAAGCCAGGATTAGAATAGCGTATAAACTATTTATCTTTGTTTAATTTCTGGACGAAATAAGAGTTTAGAGACACTTATTTGTATATGTTCCCATGCAGAATGGATGACAGAATAGCCACGAAAGCAGCTAAACTTGCGACTTTGTGTAGGGACAGTATGGAGGCAATGGCTGAAGGGAAAGTTAAGGGTTATTGATGTGCAATGTGCTTATTATTCTGAATTTGGAACAATTCACAAAGATTATCTGTTAAAACTGAAACATCAGAAATGCTAAATGGATTTGATATTTATATATTTGAATATGTATATTTCCTGGCTATTGGGCAGAAAAAGAGTAATTCAGTGGTTCATTCTTGGTATAAAAGGACAGGCTGTGTGGTAATAGCCAAAAGTCAAATCCAAAATTGACTTCAAGTCAAATAGGAGACGTGTCCCAACAGGTAGATGTGCTAAGCATTTTGTGGGTTTGAAAGGGGAAAGTGATTCTACCCAGTACAGGCAGAACCTCATTCTTTCTTGGATGTTTTCTCCTGCCCAGCCAGACTGCTTGCCAGAAAGGGCAGTGTGGATCGTTGTCTATTGATCCATGTAATTCAAACTTTCTCATTTAAGTAACTCAGAGAAGCTTACATCCCTCAAATTTCATGAGACATCATGGGATCATTGATTTCAACATATTGATTAGCAGACAATATATCGTTTACATGATTTTTAAAAATAACTTCTTGTAAGCCATTAGTTTTTGTGAAAGTCAGAAAATTGAATGATCTTTCATCTGTTTTGTTGTGACTGCTACACAAGGAACAGTTGTCAAAATTCAGGAAGACATGTTCATGAGATGACTGGACTACTCATGCCTCTGTCTTCCTAATTACCTTTTGGCTTTCCTTATTATAACCTCGATTCCTTCCCACAGGTCTGTGTACAGGTCCATGTGTTGAGGAACAAAAAAAATAGAGCCATAGAATTTGTAGCTTGCTTCCATGGGTGTTCAAAGCTATTGTCAAGCATCAGCTCCAAATGAATGTGTCTTTAAAGTAACTCTACCCTGTGTTCCAACATCCTGGCATGTAGTCTAATTACTTATTCTTTGTAATTTCTTTTTCTACAAGAGCCTTTGAAAGTAACATGTGCTGACTGCCTCCTTCTCTCCTCCATTGTGATCCATACTCTACCAACAGGGCTGGGGAATTGCTCTGTTTACATACTTACAACACTAATGGAATAGTGCTTGAGTTTCTGTTTGTTTTGGTTTGAGACAAGGTCTTAATTTCTAACCAAGGCTTGCCTTGAATTATTGAAAAATTTCCTGCCTTAGCTGAGACCATAACTGGTTAAGTGTTTATTTTTATTGGTTTCTATATATGACATTTTCATAGGATAAATAACTAATTGACTGCCAATGGATTTTATTCATGGTCCCAAACAAGTTTTGTCAATACCTCCTCAGTCCTTATAGGTATTCTATATTTAATCTACAAGCAAGGCACCCATAGCAATACTATCTCATCTGTTCTTAGAGTCTAAACATTATCTTGTCTGGTTAGTTTTAGGGTATAGAAGTACCCCATATTTATTACAAAACCAAACTCAAGATGTTTCTCTGTCTAAACATCTGAACACTGCCTAGCAAATAACCAGAGAAAAAGACTTCAGTATCTTGTGCTATGCTAGGTATTGACTTTCTCCCTCAGGTCCTGAATATAGTCTCTAAAACCTTTGTAACTTACTGCCTACAAGTGACTCCTTTTGGTGAGAGCTGGTGCTCCAGTAGTTTTATTGGGATTCATTTCTAGTTAATCATCATGTGACTGAGGCAGTACAATGTTAGGCCTGTCATTTCTTAGGTGAGAGAGAGGTCCAGAGTGAATTAAACCACTCATGACTTCACTGGTTGTCTTACATAATGTAACCTCCATTTATTATTAACAGTAGGGTATGATGGCTTCCAAGGTTGGTAAAATAGCAGAGTGGTTTCTACACAGACCAGAAGAGCACATATTCCTTCATTTCCCCTCCTTATCTTTCACTCTAATAAGCCATTTCTGAGTTGTATCCTTTATATTAAAGTGACAATCATGGACAAAGTGTTTTACTAAGTTCTAATAGTTGTTCTAAAGAATCATTCAAATAGGCAGAAGGAGCTGGGTGAACTTTCTAATTTGAATTTATGGTTTTAAGACTTTGGAATGCCCATATATGACAGAGGGGCACTATTGTGGGACTGAGGCCTTAATCTATGGTGTGTCTGCTGACTGAGTAGAACAGGAATTGGATGGAGGTTCTGCACAGAGCTGAAGGCAGTGAAATGCAGAATTGGTAGGTAATAAACTCATGTAGAGTTGGATTCTGAGGAGCACAGATGCAGAGGTCAGTCTCATGTTGATCCTGTGGGGGCATCACCTGGCTGTCTGTAGAAATGTAAATGCTGAGTCATTACTGAAAGTGGGCAAGGACTGTCTGCAAAGGTCTCTCAGGTTTGACCTTCCTTGTTCAAACCTTCTTTTGTCCTTGTACAGAGACAGTAGCTGGTGTGAATTCTGGATAAACTTCTGGTGACTTTCTATTCAGTTAACTTTGAGGTTTATATATAATACTAAAGCAACACCAAGGAGTCCAAGTCTACACTTGGGGTAAATTTTTGTGTGTGCACTTGGTTTATGAACTCTGTGAAGGCATGAAACATGTGAGACTATTCACAGCAGGATGTACAAGAGCTGGCATTTTGCCAAAGTCTATGTCCATCACTCTTTCTTAAGTTTTTGTAGATTTTAACATTTGGGAAAATAGACTACTCTCTCTGAACATTTTTCTTCTGGCTTTTATGATACTAAATATTTTAGTTAATAATATTTCCTGATTAATAATTTTTCTTTTAATTTTCTCTCTTCAATGTCTCTGAAACTTGCTTATCATTTTTATCAGGTATTTGAGAATTTTATTGAAAATTTTCTCAGAATATTTATTACTCTCCCTCAGATCTCCCAGGATAACTAACCCCTTTCCTATTCATCTAGCTTTCTATTTTTTTCTTATTTAATTTTTCAAGTTCATTTTGTGCAACTGATACATACGTGCCTTCCACAGCAGCACAGTTGACTCACCAGGGCTTACATATTTAAGGAAGATTTCTTTCCCAGATGCTGTCAGTAGCCAGTAGCTTCTCTGTTAGGGGTAGGACTTCATGACCACCCCTCTGTCCATGCTGAGATTTTTGTATGGCTTGACCTTGCATGAGTCTTGTGCTTGCTGATGCAAGAGTTAGTATGATTTTGATGCTTCAATCCATGTGAAGAGAACACCCCCTACAGGCTCAGAGATCTGACTTCTTGGTCTCCAGAGAGTGTCGCTATTTGAAAGTTTAGGAGGTATGACATTATTCATGGAAGTATGTCACTGGGGGCAGGAGTGGGGGTGGGGCGGCGGCCGTGAGGTTTGAGCCAAGCAAGGCCCAGAGTCTCTCTCTACTCCAGTGGCTTGTGGATCAGATATAGAACTCTTAAGCTACATCTCCAGCACCAAGTCTGCCTACATGCTGCCATGCTTCCCACTAGAATAATAATGTACTAAGCCTCTGAAACTGTAAGCCACCCCCAATTAAATGTGTTCTGTTTTATGACAGTTTCCATGGTCATACTGTTTCTTCAGAGCAATAGATCATTGAGATGATGTATCCATCATCTGGGAAGCACCTGGTGCTCTGCATCCTCCTGCTCCTTATTCACTTACAAAACCTTCAGTCACACTCAGCCACTCGCAGAACGCAACCCAGATTCTTAGTCTATATGTCTCTGTATGATCCAATGCTCATTGTTTCTGAACTTACGGTCTCATTGCCCTCTCTCCTCAGTTCCTGCCTAATGCTCTGGGGGCTCTATTGTCTCTGTGTAGAGTTCTCTTCATACATTTTGAGTGACAGTATCATCCTTAATACTATGCCTTACTTAGAAGATTGTTGTTATTGTTGTTGTTATTGTTTTTGTGTGTGTTTGTGTTTTTTTCAAGAAAAAAAAAATGAGTTTAAATACTCTAGGCCTTAAATACCCTCACTCACACTGCTGAAGTTTCTCTGTCCATTTAAATTCTGTGTCCCAGTGGAGGTGACTGGGTATAAGCTGCCTGAGGTGATGGGTAATAGCTGCTGCTCTATTGATTTCATGTGGAACATGTTTTAAAAGCAGTAGTGTTTAACAAGTGTTCATTGAATGAACAAATTATTGCCAAATGAAGTACTGTTATTTGTGTAGATTTCAGACAAAAATAATGAGGATATTTGAAATACATGGAAAGATAGCTTAAAATAATTAAAATTACACCTTTAAGAATAAATTTAATTGCTTCCAGGTAACCCAATCTAGGATAACAAAGAATTACATGATAATACATTAAGGAACCAGCTTTATATTGCTTAAGTTAGTGAATTACAATTATACTATTGATTACTTCTATGTGGAAAAACGTTTCTGAGAACTGAAATCACTCTCTTAAATCAGATAAATATTTCCCCTGCAATCCATTTCATATTCTTCTTTGGGTTTGAAAGGTTGACTTTTTCAATGTTTGATATTCACAAAGTAAATTCCACCCTTATGTGTGACTGGATAATTATACACATTTAATTAGCAGAGTCGGAGATACTGTGGTTCAAGCAATAGAAATGAAAAGGCAGAACACTTGCTGTATGAAATCATTTTCTGAGTTTCAGTTCATTTTCAACATTTTCTATTAAAAATTAAAATGCATTAATGACACAATGACAAAAACAGGTTTAGGAAATGTGAGTATCAGCTGATTGTAAATGATCTAGCACATGTTCTAGCATCTGACTGGTTCTTGGTTCACTGCCACAGGTTGTGTTGCTCATACATGGTGAAGAGTATAGTATTCCTAAAGTTAAAACAAACACATGACCGAGTTGAGGCAGAAGGATAAGTAGAGGCAATGGTCACTACTATTGCTGTGGGGTTGATGAGTATGACAGGGTCTCTCTCAAGCCAGTTTGCTTTATGCAAGTGTTATGAAGTACCAGACCCTCAAGATACAAGTCCATGAGAATTAATGATGTGGATTCCTGTTGGAGTATGCATAGTGGAAGCAAGCTTTAGGAAGAATGTCAAAAAAGTGGGAAATGGGAAATTGAGGAAAAGTGAGACACTCCCCAGAGTGTCTTGTGATGTTCCTCTGAACAGTGAAAAATCTATAGGGTCCTCCATATAAAAGGCATTTAAGAGGATTATTGTGTAATGGCATCTGACTTAGACTGTTTATGGTAAGATTTAGAAGAACTGAGTTCCCTCCTGACCAGTGAAGTTTAGAGGTATACACTTTTGTCAGTTTTTGTTGAGTAGCATCTAACACTTGATAAAAGATGATAAATACTTTTGCTGTTACTTCTAGGTCAAGAATAGCTCACCCTGCATCTTTGAGGGAGGTAGTGTGTACACATCACTAGAGAGTCTTTATGTACATAACTTATGAGGGGACCATATTTTTCATTGAATTAGAAATTATGAACCATTCCAGAAGCAGATTCTGCCCTCTAGGCTATGGGATAGATATCTGCCCATTCTTGTCTTGGTTGAGTATCTTTGTGTGACAAACCCATTCTTGCTTTCTTGGGTTTTATCCCACTCATGTTTCAGAGACCTTGTATAGTGCACCTTAGGCTCCAAAGACTGCCCTTTTGCAGGTAGGGTGATATACATTCTTCTTCTGTCTTTCAGATAATCAAGTGTGCAGACTATAATTTTTTAAATCTATCTATGGGTCCTTTGACCAAATCCACTGGAAAGGCACACTTGTATGTATGCCTCAGAGGATAGGGATCACTCATTAACTGAAAGTACACATCAAACATGATGACAGAAGAACAGAAACACGAACTAAATAGCTGGGCCACTTATTTCTCTCAAAAGGATAAAGAATCCAGTCAATCCTGTGTAGCCTATTGAATGAATTTATGTTCAGCCAACGCAGGTTTTGCTTCTGTTTGGAGGGGGTGACACATTCTTCTGGTTACTCACAAATGCACAGATTTCGTGAGGCATAATACATTTAATTTCACACAGTTTTGAGAATTCAGGTACCCTACACATTGAGGTCATTGTTGGAATTCCATGCAAACATATGAAATATGAAGGAGAATATTTTTGCTCAGAAGTCATATGAACCTGAAGTGATAGAGTGATATGTTCTTGGTTGTGGTTGAATTATTTTGCCTTTAGTATTTATAACATCAACAAATGTCTTACAGTGGAAGTCTCTTTTTGATGGGAGCTCTTCTGCTGGATATATTTGATTGACAATTACTACCTATTCACTGGGGTGTGTTCATGAGTAGAATGTATGAATAGACAGGTGTTTTCTTTGCAAAAATTATCAAGGAACTAAGTTTCATAGCAAGCTGAGGAAGTTCAGCAATTGGACTATATATCTTAGCTCTTTAAGTGGGTCAGTACTTAGTGCCTTGGAGTAAGTGTGAACTTGGATAGTTTCCATCAGATCAGGTAGGATCACTAGAAAATGAGAATGTACCAGGACCTTGTTGATAAATTCAGAGTTGTTAGGAGGGCTAAATATAAAAAACAAAATTGAGCTATGTTGTGACTTGTGTCAATAGAAAATTATTATTTTGAATTATATCTTCTGTGTATCTATTTCTCCAGTCTTCTTTATTTTGTCTAGCATGTTTTAAATTAATATATTCTAGTTTGGGAGTAATGATATACTCCTGAATGTATTCTTACAATGCTTATGCTTTTTGCCATAATTACATTGACATTTATGTTGAAATATATATTTCGCATTATCTGCTAAGTACTAAACCATTTAAAGATATGGATTGTACACCTCAATAACATTGCCTTTGGATAATTACCACAGAAGTTTGAATCATGAGTGAATGAATGGATATTTGTTATGGAACATATCAGTTTAAAATAGATCAAGTTCTTTTTCCCCCCAAATACATGCAAACACTGACTCTAAAGACTGCAACCAGCACTGGGCAGCAGAAGCCAGCCTCTGAATAAATGGATATGTAGCCTTGTGTTTCTGCCCTCACAGTGTAAAGAAAGGTTTGCTGCAGTGCTGTTAGTTCAGATTTCCCCAGGGTTTTTGTTTGCTTGAGTGTGGTGGTGCACAAGGGACTGTGATGAGTCTTAGACAAGTTTAATTCAATCATTAGTTATAGTTGGCTGTGATCACAGTGAATCAATTATATAATAAATAAGATGTCTTTACAAGGCTGTATAGTCAATGGGCAGTGATGTTGGGACTAGTGACTCATAAAGGTCGCAGCATTTCCCCTGTAGGTGTGGTGGTTCAGGACTGCTCAGTCTGCTTATGCAGGCTACAGACTGCCCATGCTTTAAAGTACAAGAATCAACTTTCTATAATTCAAATGTGCTTTCTCTGTATGATGACATAACTCTTACTATGTTCCAAAAGCTTTTGGGAGAAATTTTATTTTGTGTTGTAGACCAGAAAACAATACAAGAGCCTTAGATTTTATAGAGGTCAGAGCTATGACAACAACATGCTCAAGAAAGAAAGCAGAAAAACAATGAAAGTAGAAGTCAGAGGGTCTGAACTTGGGCCAGACACACTAGAGCCCTGTTATTTCGTGAGCCTTGGAATAGCACATCTCTTCTATCAGCCTCCAAGTGGGGTATGTGATGCTTATTACTGCAGGTTAAGTGGCTTACATTTCAGCAACAACTTTGCTACATAGCTTTTGATTTGAATTTACTTTCATTTAATTTTTTCTCTGTCTCCCTCTCTATCTCTCTCTCAGTATGTGTGTATACACATGTGAGTAGGGCTGGAGAGTCTACTAGCAGTTGTGAGCTTGCCAAAATGGATATTAAGAACTGAGCATAGGTCCTTCCTAGGCACAGTACAGACATTTGACTACTGAACCAATTCGTTGGCCCTCTTTCTTGGGCTCTTAACTGTCAATCACAAGTTTTAAGATTCACCTTAATGACAGTCCAAGTATTGAACATTCCCTCAGTTTTTTGGGGGGGGTGGGTGGGGTGAGACAGGGTTTCTCTGTATAGCCCTAGCTGTTCTGGAGCTCACTCTGTAGACCAGGCTGGCCTCGAACTCAGAAATCCGCCTGCCTCTGCCTCCCGAGTGCTGTGATTAAAGGCATGGGCCACCACGCCCAACCATTCCCTCAGTTTTATGTGTACATTGTCATGTTGTTTTTTCTCACTCTCCTTCTACTATCCAACATGTACTAAGGTATTTCCTCCACAGATCCTGTAGCTTATTTAAAATGTAAATAATTTGTAATAGACCCCAATAAGAAAACTCACCCTCCACAATCTTCAGCCTTTCTTTTGTTTCTCTGTGGTCAACTCAAGTGATCCCTTTAAAGCTCATTCTCTCCTCTGAAGGAATTTATGCAGCAGTTAAGATCTCAGAATCTTGTGTATAGAAGATCTGGTTGGGACTCATTCAGTACATAAACTCTGCAGATTAGTCAAGTGTCTGAATATACTTTTCTTACTCATTAAATGTGGAAATTTATCTTCTTAAAAAGTTGTGGGATGGATCCCCGGGGATTCATCCCATAATCAGTCACCAAACCCAGACACTATTGCATAGGACAGCAAGAGTTTGCTGGAGGGACCCTGATATAACTGTCTCATATGAGGCATGCCAGTGCGTGGCAAATACAGAAGTAGATGCTCACAGTCATATATATGATGGAACAAAGGGCCCCCAATGGAGAAGCTAGAGAAAGTACCCCAGGAGCTGAAGGGGTCTGCAACTCTATAAGAGGAACAACAATATGAACTAACCAGAACCCCCACAGCTCGTGTCTCTAGCTGCATATGTAGCAGGAGATGGCCTAGTGGGCCATCATTAGGAAGAGAGGGCCCTTGGTATTGCAAACTTTATATGCCCCAATACAGGGGAAAAGCCAGGGCCAAGAAGTGGGAGTGGATGGGTAGGGGAGCAGGGTGGGTGGAGGGTAGAGGGAACTTTTTGAATAGCAATTGAAATGTAAATGAAGAAAATCTCTAATAATAAAATTGAAAATATAGTCTCCCAACCAAATAAATAAATAATTAAATAATTAAATAAATAAATAAATAAATAAAATAATAAATAAATAATAAATCCAAATTCCCAGGACCTTATGAGTTTAGTGCAGAGTTCTATCAGACCTTCAAAAAGGACCTAATTCCAATACTCCTCCAAGAATACCACAAAATAGAAATAGAAGGTACTCTACCCAATTTGTTCTATGAAGCTACAATTACTCTAATATCTAAACCACACAAAGACCCAACAAAGAAAGAGAATTTCAGACCAATTTCCCTTATGAGAATCAATGCACAAATGCTCAATAAAATCCTTGCAAATTGAATCCAAGAACACATCAAAACGATCATCCATCATGACCAAGTAGGCTTTATCCCAGGGGTGCAGGGATGGTTTAATATACTGAAATCCATCAATGTAATCCACTATATAAACAAACTCAAAGACAAAAATCACATGATCATCTTGTTAGATGCCTATAAAGCATTTGACAAAATCCAACACCCCTTCATGATAAAAGTCATGTTAAGATCAGGAATTCAAGGTCCATACCTAAACATAATAAAAGCAATCTACAGCAAACCAGTAGCTAACATCAAACTAATTTGAGAGAACAAACTAATTCGAGATTGGAGCAATCCCACCAAAATCAGGGACTAGATAAGGCTGCCCACTTTCTCCCTACCTATTCAATATACTACTTGAAGTCCTAGTCAGAACAATTAGACAACAAAAGGAGGTCAAAGGAATACAAATTGAAAACAAATAAGTCAAAATTTCACTATTTGCAGATGATAGGATAGTATATATAAGTGACCCCCAAAATTCCGCCAGAGAACTCCTAAACATGAGAAACAACTTCAGTGCAGTAGCTGGATATAAAATTAACTCAAACAAATCAGTGGCCTTTCTCTACACAAAGGATAAACAGGATGAGAAAAATATTAGGGAAACAACACCCTTCACAATAGTCACAAATAATATAAAATACCTTGGTGTGACTCTAACTAAGGAAGTGAAAGATCTGTATGATAAGAACTTCAAGTCTCTGAAGAAAGACATAGAAGAAGACCTCAGAAGATGGAAAGATCTCCCATGATCATGGGTTCTCAGGATTAATATAGTAAACATGGCACTCTTGCCAAAAGCAATCTATAGATTCAATGCAATACTGATCAAAATTCCAACTCAATATTTCACTGAGTTATAAAGGGCAATTTGCAAATTCATCTGGAATAACAAAAAACCTAGAATAGCAAAAGCTATTCTCAACAGTAAAAGAACCTCTGGTAGAATCTCCATCCTTGACCTTTAGCTGTATTGTGATAAAAACTGCATGGTATTGGTACAATGACAGACTGGTATCAATGAAATAGAACTGAAGACCCTGAAATGAACCCACGCACCTATTCTCACTTGATCTTTTCCAAAGAAGTTAAAACCATCCAGTGGAAAGAATACAGAATTTTCAACAAATGGTGCTGGCTCAACTGGCAGTTAGCATGTAGAAGAATCTGAATTGATCCATTCTTATCTCCTTGTACAAGCCTCAAGACTAAGTTGATCAAGGAACTCCAAATCAAACCAAAGACACTTAAATTTATAAAGGAGAAAGTGGGGAAGAGCTTCGAAGATATAGGCACAGGGGAAAATTTCCTGAACAGAACAGCAATGGCTTGTGATTTAAGATCAGGAATCAATTGACAAATGGGACTTCATCATATTGCAAAGCTTCTGTTAGGCAAAGGACACTGTCAATAAGACAAAATGACAACCAACAAATTGGGAAATAATCTTTACCAAACCTAAATCTGATTCGCGGTTAACATATAATATATATAAAGAACTCAAGAAGTTGTACTCCAGAGACCCAAATAACTCTTTTAAAAATGGGGTACAGAGCTAATCAAAAAATTCTCAACTGAGGAATACCTAATGGCTGAGCAGCACATAAAGAAATGCTCAACATCTGGGAAATGCAAATCAAAGAACCCTTAGATTCCAAGTCACACATTCAGAATGGCTAAGATAAAAAACTCAGGTGACAGCAGGTGCTGCCATAGATATGGAGAAAGAGGAACACTCCTCCATTGCTGGTGGGATTGCAAGCCTGTACAACCACTCTTGAAATCAGTCTGGTGGTTCCTCAGAAAATTTGAGATTGTATTACCTGAGGACACAGGCATTCCACTCCTTAGCATATACTCAGAAGATGCTCCAACATGTAATAAGGACACATGCTCCACTATTTTTATAGCAGCCTTATTCATAATAGCTACAAGCTGGAAAGAACCCAGATGTCCTTCACCTGAGGAATAGATAAAGAAAATGTGGTAAATTTACCCAATTGATTACTACTTGGCTATTAAAAACAACAAATTCATGAAGTTCTTAGGCAAATGAATGGAACTAGAAAATATCATCTTGAGTAAGATAACCCAATCACAAAAGAACCCACATGATATGTACTCACTGATAAGTGGATATTAGTCCAGAAGCTCAAAATACCCAAGACATAATTAACAGACCACATGAAGCTTCAGAAGAAGGAAGACCATATTGTGGATACTTTGGTCCTTCTTAGAAGGGGCATCAAAATACCTGTAGGAGGAGTTACAGAAACAACATTCAGAGCAGAAACTGAAGGAAAAGTCATCCAGTTTCTGTTCCACTTGGGTATCCATCCCATATACAGTCATCAAACCTAGATACTATTGTAGATGCCAACAAATGCTTGCTGACAGGAGCCTGATATAGCTGTTTCCTCACAGGCTCTGCCAGTGCCTGACAAATATAGAAGTGGAGGCTCACAGTCATCCATTGGATTGAGCACAGGGTACCTAATGGAGGAGTTAGAGAAATGACCAAGGACCAGAAGGGTTTTATAGCCCCATAGGAGGTACAACAATATGAACCATCCAGCACCCCCAGAGGTCCCAGGGACTAATCCACCAATTAAAGAGTATACAAGGAGGAACTCACGGCTTCAGTCACATATGTAGCAGAGGAAGGCCTTGTTGGATATCAATGAGAGGAGAGGCCATTATCCTTATGAAGGCTCAATGCCCCAGTGTAGTCGAATGCCAGGACAAGGAAGCAAGAGTGGGTGGGTTATTGAGCAGGGGAGTGCAGAAGAGATAGTGGGATTTTCTAAGAGGAAATGAGGAAAGGGGTTAAAACTTGAATTATAAATACAGAAAATATCTAATAAAAAAAGAATTTTAGGGAAAACAGACAGAGTGAGTCTTACTCTAGTCCTAATAGGAAGCTAATGACATGAGACATAGAGAAAAACTCAAGTTTAATTCTGTTTTGCAGGAAGTGGACTGTGAGAAGATAGATGAGAAAACACAAAATGAAAAAATTCATTGGACGTTGTTGAACAAATGAGAGAGAGAGAGGAGTATAAGATTCTTGTGGTGGTCACTTGGCTTAGGGATGTAGAAATGAAGGTTATTCAAGGCAATGATAATGTTCTCCATACACTGTAATTCAAAGACAAAACTGTCAGAAATTCCTGGTGGTTTGAGTCAATAATTGTCAGAAATTATGGATTTAATAAAAGGTGTGGTCCAGTGGTCCTTATTCCTGACTCCCATGAGGTAATCCCAAAGTGCTTAGACTCAAGATCCCAGTCGGCAGGAAAATAGACTGATTGTGATCATATAAGGCATATATTTACCAGATTATGGTATAGAACCTGAAGTGTGCAAATGAGCAGGATTCTGTTTGTCTCTGAAGACCTGGAATATCCATGTAAATTGTGGTGCTATGTGGGACATTGCTTTCTTTAGGTAACTTGCTGGTGGACCTGTGTGACTATAACAAACAGCTCACTTCTGAGTGTTCTTTGCCACTGGACCCATTTGTGAACTGTCCTTTTACTGCACAATTATTACTCTGGAGCTATATGTGCTCAGTTTCAACAGTGGTCTAGAACCTCCCAGTGCTAATGGACTTTCAGGATTGCTATCTCCCATGGGGAAAAGGCACATAACATTACTTAGATTTTTTTTAAATGATAATTACAGCATTGTATTTGTTTATAAATTCAAGATAAAAGATGTTTCTTCAAGGTCTTTGAGGTTTATCTTCTCAGGTTTAGTTTTCTGTTCTCTTCCCATCTCTTTCCCCCTCTTCCTTATTTTAGTTTTACAGGCTAGTCTGACACTGTGCTATGTAGGTACCCATTGTTGTTGGTGACTATAGGATACAGCAGTGAAATAACTGCACCAGACATTTGGACATTTCATGTAAACTTTTCCATTGAACACACAGTACAGTTCTTTTTCAAGGTGCTGCTTCGGGAATATAATCATTTTTTTCATCTCTAAGAATCTATGTCAGGCTACTAAGACTATATGATTTCACCCCATAGCTCATCTGCTAAGCTTTCTGTTTCTTGGAGCTGTGTTGTGCTATCAGGTCTGCTAGAGTAGGTATGGTGGTGCTGTTGTGAAAAAAAAAAAGTCACTTTAAATTCAATGGACATAAGATGCTCATTAATTATTTGATTAATAATATCTTCCTGTTGTAACACTTCATACATTCCATTCCTCAATTGCAGAAGTTACTGGATGCAATTTCTTCATTATTACCTGATCTATAAGAAAGGGTTCCAGCATGACAGCTGTGTGAAATGCTGGCTTACCTGAGATTCTTTATAAAAATTCCACTGGACTAATATACTTCTTTCAAGGTTCTAAACTCATAATCACACCAAGAATTACTGTAAACCTCTTTTAAGGACTTTGTCGTGGGGCCCAGAGTCTATTCTGCTTTGTTCTATAAATAGTTTCAAGTGTCTTCTAGAAGTAACTTTAAGGGCAGTCAAAAGCAATTTCCCAGTCAATGGCAGTGCTTGCCATCTCTGTAGATTAGCCCAGTGCATTCAAGATGAAAGTTTCTACCCAGAATTACTCTGCATTACTTATTTCGATTTTTATAAGAAGTTTGACAACAGAGCTTACCCCAAATGGAAAACATTGACCTTGAGTTAGGACACTTTTCCTGGCAGTTGATAATTGGCCAACCTTTGAACTCCTAGTATGGATCTCTTTGATTTCAGTCTCTCTGGGTCATACTGCAGGTAAATTGACTCACTCTCTTTAAGTTCCTTATACTCTACATACATTTACTCTTAAGTCATAAAGGTTGTTTTTCTTTACTATCTATTGAGAATTGGAATGTAATATCATGGTAGCATTCATGGAAATAAAGTCTAGGACTGAACTGCTGCTCATTTTGTACTCATGTGCACTATTCCCTGAGTGATTGTAGTCCCTGTTTTGTGTTGTGCTTCAATGGTTCTCATGTCTGAGGGCCAGCTGTTTCTAAGTGAATGGACAGAGCAAACTATATAGTATAGCTACATGCATTAATTCCAAACAGCTCATAATCTTACTGTATTTTCAATAAAAATGCTTTGTAGTTGAATAATAGGGAAAGGGAGTAAAATGATGAAGAATGATAAAATATGCAATTGTTCTTTCAGTGAGCTCTTGCTCTACACACCAGCATCTCAGCTTCCTGCTTGCACAAGCTGTTGGGTCATGGGCGATGCACAGATTCTGTTGTACTCAATATGAGTTTCCATTCAAGAAGACGCAGATCCTTGTTTTAACAGAGTGACTTCTTTATACTGTTCTCTTGCTGTGAAGTTGTCTATAATTCTTTGCTCTCTACTTACTTACAATGTTGAGTAAGAAAAACTCCTGTGCTCTAGAAATAGATGATTATTTTTAATTACAAGACAAAGAATGTCTTTGTTTCCAAAATTGACAAAAATTTGTTTTCTGTGTGAGTGCTTTTTCATGGATTGGAAACCTAGAGATTGTAGACATCTATCTATGTTGTCGACCTACCTCATAATGCAAAAGGAAATGGCATGAAGTTTTCCAGGTACTTCCTTTATTGGTCATTAAGTGACAACTTCCCTGTAAACAGACAAACTGAGGAGAGAAACCAGCTGTTAAACTCATTCATCCAATGTTTAGGACAGTGACACAATGTTACTCTGTTTCACTTGCTTTGGAGCCTTGATCATGCTGCCTCTTATAAAAACAATGTTGTTTCCATATTTTTGTTTTATCAGTTTCTCAAAATGTAAACATCCTTTTCTTTGAGTACTTTGCTTATTTAATTGTACTTGATTACATAAATTTAGTTGACTACCCACAGTTTATTGATGGAGAAGAAGATGCTTGACCCACGGAGTTCTGTGGAGACATGTCACCATGGAATAATGGCCCCATATGTCCTTACCTTTGTAAAACTCTGGGTCATTAGTTCAGCACTTGCTGTGATAACATTGAAAGCATTCTTTTAACAAGATCTCTTTCTTGGTTTATATATGAGTTACTGTTCTTAAGTATATTTATATAAAAATAATTTTATAAAGTGTTCAGCCAAATCCCTATTTTCAGAACACACGGTACACTACTTAAAAGTAAGCATAGTGTGTTTGAGATGTCACAGCCTTGAGGACTGCTGAGATACCGCTCATTGTTTCTGACATCATAGCCTTCCAATTTGTCTTAGTATTTGGTCTTGAATCTGAGGCTTCCCTTTGGACCTGCTTACAGATCTTGCTTTATTAGATTGGTCATATGGTTTTACTTTAGCTTCAAACCTGTGACTCATGATTCTTGACTCTTTTCCTCTGAATGAGCCATACCAGCTTTGGTCAGCTTTGGTTGGAGTCATGGATGAACTCATACTGGTTCTGTACAGGTGGAGCCAAGCAACGAGTGCAGAAAATACTAAATTGTCAGTAAAATAGTATAGTTTTAAACTTAGAATCTTAAGTTTACATTTTCAGTGTCTACAAATATATCAGAACACTTTAACATATAAGTAAATGTGTTCAAGTTAGTGTGTGAAACACAACAACTGAACTTGGATCACAAGGATAAGAAAGATGTAAGAACAGAGTGGTATGATGGAGTTGTCATTATACAAGCAGAATTTAAGCAACTATACAGTCATCAACTACCTATACTTCTGCTGTAGCCAGAGCTTACACGGGTTGGATATCAACTCGTGCTTCAGTGTTCTTGTTAGGCATTCTGTGAACCCTGTTCTGACTGCTCATGTAGTCATTGTGTCTCTGTTCCCACTGTGCCAGAGTTCACTTCTACCCTATTGCCTCTGACACATGCATCTATACTCTCATACTAGGGAATATATTCCTTAAACAGTACTTGTATATTTCCCTATTTCAGTATTTTAATACAAAAGAAAATAACATATTTTTAATTGGAGGAAGTTGGAACCAGAAATTATTTTCAGATTAAATTAAATTTTCTTTTTGCAAGAAAAAAATCTACTTGGCCAGTTCAGCGTCATGGAATTTTTTTTTTTATTATTATTTTGCTTTTTCCATTTTTTCTACCCTATAACAGTGCTCCTTGTGGTATTATAGAGTTTGGAATCTATATTAAATTTCTTAATTATCTTCACCTAATCTCTGAAGAAAGTTCAAGTCACAGTTGTATGATGAGCATTTTTAGAACACCCTGGCATCAGGAGAATAATTGTGAGAAGGTGACGATGGAGCTTACAACTGAGATTAAAGTGATTGAAGTGTTGGCTTTAAAGCTTGGAAGAGGCTTTGAACTGACTTGGCTCAGAAGAATAATTTATTTTCTAGCAAGTTTTAAGAAATATACTCCCTGTATATCAATTCATACAATTAAGAACTTGACCTAAAGTTGAAAATGTAAGTTATGTGGCCAGTGACATGATTCATAGACTAAAACTACTCTTACAAAAATATTAAAAGAAAAATGACCTTTAAAGAAGAAACATAATGCTGTTACTTGGCAGAGTCAACTGTGAAACTCCGACCAGCACCTGCAGAGGGAACTTCTTGCAACGCCTCTGCTCGGCGTCACAATCCTCTGCTTGGCGTCACAATCCCGCTTTTATAAGGAGCCCATCTGTTGCTGAGTGTTACAGTACAGTGCACAGAAACTTCAAGTAAATGGTCAACCTTGATCAAATTATTCCCCTCTGTGAAAATACTTATTTTTAAACTCACTTAAGTCCTTGCAAAGGAAAGGTCATTTTTCTGACTGAGTCATCTAGCCCAAAGGAAAGGAAGATTTTGTTATACAGGGTAACTTTGGAACACTTGGAGATCAGTTATTAGGTAAACAGCAGAATAGATAAGTAAATAACAAAGTAAAAAGGTAATACTTTATGTATAAAAGAAGAAATTGGTTCAAATAATCTTCTAAGTGATCAATACCTAGATAACAGGGTAGGAATAGCAATTATAAAGTTGCATAACATTCTTTGTGGCCTAATTCTTCAGTGGAGTCTAGGAATAGAAAATTGGTTATTTACCCAGTGTTAAACAATTAAGGAGGTCATCTTACACTGAATCTGTGGATTGCCTAAGACTTTATATTCAGGAAAGTCATAGAATCATTGGTTTTCTTCCATCTCCATAGATGGTTAGGCCATATCAGTCATTTCTAAGCAGGCCAAAGACCACTTAGACTGTCACTGTGTCTGGATAACTTGACCACACATATTTTTATTTTTTCACAAGTTCTATCTGATACACAAACATGACTGAACTCTAAATAAATGCTTCATTTGATGCTTAAGTATGTCATAATTTGGATGTTTCTTCATCAACCAATATTTGTGACAAGAAAGATAATTTGTGGCAAAATGGATCTCTGAGAGAACCTGAGTTCCTTGTGATTAATTTCTTTAGCCTCTGGATTTCTCACTAATCAAAGGTGTTGCTCACAAAATTGGACTTCATATGTATTGCCTTGATTGGTTCAAATATTTCTAATTCATGCTAGTGGTATAAACCTAGTCAGTGGCTGAGTGGGACTTAAGCATTAAGGCTATATTTAAGGGTCCTGAGTATGTTCTGAGGACTAAGGTTCATGGATATGCTTCCCCAAAAAGGAATATGGCTTGATATAAAGCCAAGAGGCGATTGATTATCTTTTCTATGGATATGGTGAAGCCTGAGGTGTGCCAGCCAGTTCATCTTGTTAAAGGAGACTATCTCCGATTTTATCAATACCAAAGAGGGTTGCAACTCATTCCACAATTAATGCAAGTAACAGGAAAAGTGCAAAGTTTGATGCTTCCCACGAATCTGTTGTTTTAATAGTTAAGTTTGGATCCTAGCGCCTGCTCATGGCAAAGAGTAATTGGATTATGTCAAATAATAAGACTCAGAATTCCCAGAGCCCAAGGCCAATTACCTTTTCAACTTAGAACAAGAATATTAAATCTGTCATTTTCCATATTTGCTTGGACACTAACCTGCAATAGTACTTCACATAACATGTCTAACATCAATTTTCCCATCTGAAACATGGTGCAGTACCCTCCACTGTTCTGTTGTCTTCACGGAAACCCCACCTCTTCAAGGTCACATGAATTGTACCTCTCATCCAAGGATGCTGCTTCCAGAAATGGTGCTAATAGTAGAAGGTTTTCTTCCAACCATGCTTGTATCAGTTGGACTAGAGTACAGGAGAATACAATCATAACCTTTCATCTTCTAGACAGTTTTACATTTTCTTTCTCCTTCTAACCTAAGCCCATAAATCTCTTGTCATGAAGCTCATTCAGTCACAGTCCCTCCTTGCTGATGATGTTATTTCCTGACCTGCCTTGAACACAGTATCTATAGGCTCCTTGTCACTTTCTTCCATATTATTCAATTTGACGATTCCATTCATTATCCATCGGGATTATCTCTTGGTTACTTTGGACTCTATTTTCTTAACTTTAACACTCTAATTATTCAAATATCCATCTAGCTAGATGCTTATTTTTATGAGCATAGACTATCTATTACCAGAACATAACCTTAATTTCAAGTGCCCTGCTCTCTGCCCATCATCTTTTAACTTTTTAAGCAAACTCACCCATATTCACATCCCAACACTCACTTAACATCTCTACAACCCACAGATCATTGATCTCATTGTCTTTCCCTGTCCATTTGGCTGGAGTGTCTTCTTTCCTGAAACATCACAATAATATTTTCTTTCTTTTATGTATGTTCTCCTTAATGCATTCCTCTTTCTTGTTTAATCACATTCTTTTACCAGAATTATAACCATTCTTCACAGCAAACGGTTATTCTGTAACTGAAATATTCTGAGAAAATTCAATCAATGAATAAATTAGTTCTAAATTCTGGATCACTAACCAAAGTGAGTCTATATTGAGACCTGACGGTTAATCTGGAATGTTTTACTCCCCTCAACTTTTCATTCTCCTAGATTATTACTCATAATGTCTTCTATCTTCTCAAATTTTAAGAGAAACCTTAAGATCTTCTATCCCTCTGTACTGCACAGACTTCAATGGCTGACAAGAAAGCCAAGCTGACTCCACCGACTTCTCACTTCCTAAATCCTTCTGTCTCTTCCTCTTACTTTGGCAATAGTTCTGATCTGAGGAAAGATGTCCCCTCTACCTGTAGGTGCCTTTCTTCTTGCTCCCTCTATTTTGAAGATGTTAATCTCATAGCCTACCTTACTTTTGAGTATTGATTGCTTCTCACTTTGCCTGTAACCTTTTATGTGCCATTTTTACATTTGCAAAGACTTTATTACTTGTTCTATATTAAAGTCTTTTTTGTCTCCAACTATTTCCCCATTTTCTCTTTGGCTTTGTGAATTGTTTGTGCTTGCTTATGCTGACACTCTCAATTTTTTCTTTACACACATACAGTAAGCTTTTTAGTTCTGTGAGTCTAGTGAAATCACTCATGACTAGTTCACCAGATCTTTCCATACTTCAATATCTCAGGTGAGGTCCTGGTTTCACCTTACTTGACTTTGCCAAACTGATCATTAGCTTCTTCATTTACTACAAAGCTTTGAGGTCACACACATTAATGGCTTTCATTCTATGTCATTGCTATTTCTTCTCTATATATTCTTTCCCCACTCTTCTTCCTCATGATGCACCATTGTGTCAAGGAATCCTCTTCTTTCTACTTTGAGTCCTTGGTGATGCCATGGCTCTGTGTTGTTACATTGAGGGACCTCAATTTCAGAGCATGATGAATTCATATTTTACCTGGTCCTTTTCAGGGCAGATTGAGTGACTCTGTTAAGTGTCACTTAATACTTTCTTTCCTTTGAACTCTAAACACTCTACCTAGCTCTGTTTGATTCTTTTCAGTAATGTATCAAAGATTGGGTGCTTTGTACTGAAAATAAATGTATTGACTCTCAGGAGTTTAGAAAGCCTCAATCTGAAAATATCTAATAATAATAAAAAACCTCTTATTAAAAAAAATAGCCTCAATCAATCAAGATACCTCATTTGGAAAAGACCCTATAGCTTCATCATAAAATGTTTCAGATATCTAATACAAAGAGAACAAAGAAACAAAGAGACATGAAATAATTCCCAATTTGAGAAGTCACTCTGCATCTGCCATTATCCAATGAGAAATCAAGATGCATATGGGTGAATTATAACTTCTCTTCCAGTGGCTTCAGTTCAGTGAATTCATACACATGCAAACTGCCATAGCTTCTCCTTCAGCCCAGAGAGATTGCACCTTCAGAGGCCTTTATGCAGTTATTATTCATTTAATGCCTGTCCACTCTTTTATGCATTTATCTGTCTAAAATAATAACAAAAGAAAAATAGGCCATCAAGTTGAGGGAGAGAAAGTGAAGACATGAGAAAGGTTAGAAGGAAGGGCCACAGGAGAGACTGAGAGGAGGAAATGGAAGGTAGCAAGTGATATAATTATATATTAATTCAAAATACATTAAAATGTAAAATCAAAGTACACATAGGTTTATGGTTTATTTGATTATTACTATAATAAAATTTAATCTAATTTTATTCTAGTGTATATATAAGCATGTTTGACTATGGGAAGCCCAAGATGTTTTCAGTTGGAATTTAAAATGTCAATTGAGGGTGAAGCTTCTAAGACCTATACAGCAATTTATATGAGAAAAGCATGTTGCACAAATTGGATTCAAATGGCAATCAAAAACTGGTAGTTCATAAAACAACAGATGTATCCTTTCAATGCTGCCCTAGCTACTGTAAACCATGAAGGAAAAATAAACAGCTACTAATGAAGTGTTTGCCTTTGGTGGGCAGAATCGAGATAGCACAGTTGTAGAAAGGATACCAAACAGATCCTAAGATTGCCCAGAGGCTGAGAGATCTTATAAGGTCTAAGGACCTGTGAAGCATACACAGTCCTTTATCAAACATTTATAGCCAAGTAACTCATGTGATGAGTTATATTTGGGAATTGTGGATGTTCAATGATAGTGAGCCTTGAAATGAATAGTTTTGTCCGTGAATATTTTATAATTTACTGAAGGATAATTTATTATTAATGTTATGATTGACAATGGTATCATTATTGTAGTATAAAAGTTAAATAAAGTTATCAACTTTCCCTTTAATGATCCCTGAAGAATATTTGTACTTGGTTCATGAGCAAGGTCAGTATCTGTCCTCTGTTCTTAAAAGGAGGTTAGAGAAGGCTGGCTACGAATATTCAGACAAACCTACCAGGTGGTTATGAATAATTAGGGGTGCTTGGGATCACTGTTTCCTATTAAGTTTCTTCTTCTGGACAGAACAAGAACACACATAATCATCCCAGATATAACAGCCACAGAATTAATAGACAACTTCATTAAAGTTTATTTTTGAAAAATTAATTAATACATTGGGCTCATTTCCTAGACATTATTTGAGAGGTTACCTACAAAAGCATGAGTGACTCAGTAGAACTGTCATCGGAGTCTCCTCCAACTTCCACAAGAAGTCATTAAGTTCCCAATACAGTCTTTCATTACCTGTGTGTGCTAGCACCATGAAGAAGTACATGTGGCTTCAGTGTTGGTGGGGGAGTTGGGAGAGGTGGCTAGAACCTCAGTTGAGGTTTGGATGAATGACTTTCTTTCTAGTACGGATTGCTGCCAGGTCCAGTCTTTTGAGGGTGGTAGTAATGTCCAACCCCAAAGACAATGCTATCTTTATATTTATAGTAGCACACCTTTTCATTTGTACAGAACAAACAAGTCATCTCAGATGCCGCTGTGATGATCTGTCAATTTTCCTTTTCTGGACAGAAGTCTGCTCCTTTCTATGCTTTCAAAGCAGTCTGTTTTTTTTTTGACTATCAGCTCCCATTCTCTGATCTCCCTAAACTATAATGCTTGAAGCAGTCTTTTGTTCTTTACCAAGTTCCTAAATAAAGGTACAATTTTCTGTCCACTCTGTAGCAGATATTCTCTGCTTTTACTTGTGAGTCTGCTATGGCCTAGTACCTTCATGTATCATTTCATTACATTCCTTATCAGCAAAAATTATTGTGATACACTCATTACAAAAAAGAAAATTAAGCCTTAAAGGTTTTTGACCTATGCAGTATCACATGCATAAAGGGTAACAAACTCAACACCGAGCTTCAAGCATTCAGACTTTTCCTTGGCTCTTCATACCACTTTGCTTTTTGAATGAAAGATTCAATTCAGAATGTGTGAGAGAAATGACCAGAGCCTGTAGCCCTGTGGGCCCAGAAGTTTTTCAACCAAGATGACGATGTCCTTTTGTTTTATTAAAATATTACACTAGATACAGAAATTTGGAAGTTCCTTACCATGGAAAGGGTCATTTATCAACTGTTCTTTTCTGTAACAGAGGTTGTGGAATGGGCAAGTTACCTACTCCAAAGTGTTCACGTAAAAATATTTTCTTTTTTGGATTGAGGGGTTGAGATCTAAAGCAAGAAGGAACAGGAAATTACATCTGTAAGAATTTTAACTTCAGCTTCCAAACTCTACTTTCTTGGGGGATGAAAAAGAATGGAAGATGAAGCTCTGCCTCATGTTTTCAAGTCCATGTTTAATAAAATCAAATGGAATTCTGCCAAATGGGTGAGTGGGAGTCAGATGTATAATTAAACTTCCTTCTGGAGAACATGCCACTCCGAGATCAAATGGGGAGCATCAAATTGGTCTTCCCACATCCGATCTTGTGCCTCATGGACAGCTAGCAATAATTGTTTTTTTTTTCACCATGAAAATTATAGCAATATAGTTTTAAAAGTACATCTTTAACCCATTAAAACATGTGGACACACATTTAGAGAAGGGAAAATGAATAAAGTATTTTAAAGCATGCTTTGTATAAGCCATTACTTTTTGTGTGCAAAAATGCAGACCAGTTCTTTTAGATTTAAAAAGATATATAAGATAACCCAGGCTTTCTTGAAAAGATCTCATCCTGTAATGGTTTATAATAAGTGCATGGATGTAGCTGGGTGATGAATGACATTTTGCAGGAAAACACTGGATATTTGAGTTTGCCCTTTTATGACATCTAAGGAAAGAGAGGTAGCAGCGTAAATACAACCCTGAATGAGAGCAGCTGGAATCTGGCATTGCCTTTAAATACCACCCTATACAGGCAGCTTGCCCTGTTAGGAAGCAGTAAATAACATTTCAATTATAGGAAAACAAGACAAAAATTTTGCAAAACACTCTTTTTCTATTCTAAATTCCCAAAGAGAGGTTATTTTAAGTAAAATAATATTTATGATGATTATTTCAACTCATTGGATATCATTAAATTGTTATTCTCAAGATCAATGTGCTAAACTACAGTATTTTTAAGGTTGTGTATATTTGTGGCATTTTCTACTTTTTAAAAAAGTAAATCACTTTCTCGCATGCAATGAAGAGTCTTTTCTTGCATCAAAGCAACAGGTTGTAATTGATCTTTCCCAGTTCAGTTAATGAGCAAAAGCAAATTCCATGGGCTCAATCAGGAGCAGAGGCCCCTCAGTTGTTGAAAATTCCATGTGTATATAAAGGGGTAGAGGCCACTCAGTTGTTGAAAATTCCATGTGTATATAAAGTTTGTCTAGTTCTCTTTGCACAGCCCAGCACACAGACACTATCGTATTCAAAATCTGGTGTTATTAGTTATTTTTTTTTTTCACTGTTGTGGCAATACAATCAAGATCCAATTAAGGAATGAAGTATTTATTCTGGCACAGCTTAGGGCACAGTCCATCATGGCAGGGGAAGGAGAGAGAGATAAGCATTGGTGCTCAGCTCCTGTTTTCCTTTTTTATTAATCTGGGGGTGTATCCTTGGAATAATACTATCCACATTTAGGGGTCAGTATCCCACCACACCTGACCCAGATGAGAAGCTCTCTTATTGATATGTCTCTATGTTTATCTCCTTCGTGACTCTACTTCAATTATTGGTTGCTCTTTTGAGAAGGTAGAACCTAAAGGCAATTGGTTGTCTCAGATCAAAGTAAATAGTGTTGATCTAATGCCTTGTCCTACACACATAACTTTCAGTGTATTGTTGCTTGGGGGAGAGTACATGTTTTGTTCTTATGATCCTGGAGCCATTCAGTCAGATTTTTGTCTACACTGGGACTCTATTCCAGATGCTAAGACTTGGCCTTTTTTGAATTTGCAATGGGGAGAAGTACCTGTCTCCTGCTTCATGACTCACACAGAACTGCTGCAAGCTGAATAAAATTGGTATAGTTCTTCCTCTAGCAGTCCTAAGATGTTGACAAGTATTTATGGAAGAACAGGAGCCTCATTTTGGAAGACGAGGACTTTGGTGATAAATTTTATATAAGCAAAGGCCTTGCTTGTAGTAAGTATATGTTCATAAGTCAGGCACATATGTGTATGCATGTGCATGTGCATATGCGTGTGTGTGAGCATGTGCCTGAGTGTGTGTGTGTGTGTGTGTGTGTGTGTGTGTGTGTTGGAGAGGCTCTATGTAGCTCAATCTCTTACCACTGGATAAAACAAAGGTGTATTCAGGTGGTGAGAATGAAATCTGTCATTAACATAGTACATTATTTCTTCTATGTACTGGATGAGGCCAGGCCCAGAGTCTTATCTAATTAAACTGTGCATATGTAGATTATCTTATAAAGGAAGTCTGACATTCTTTAAAAATTTTATTCATGATTATATATTTATAATTATAAACATTTGTTTTCTTCAGTATCATAAATATTTACGTGAGGGTAGGTGAAGTAAGGACAGAGCCCTTGTTATGGCACTGAATTTACTAAGCTGGAAGAGTAATTTAATTTCCTTGTGTTTGTATGGTCCTTGAGACAGAGTTTTGCTATGTGGCCCCATCTTGCATGGAGTCACGGTGTAGGCAAGGCTGGCCTTGAACTTGCTAGAGTTCTCCTGTCTTATCATCCAAAGTACTGGGGTACAAGGCTTGTGATTCAATGCCATGCATGCTTAGAGCACTTTTAAATGAATGAATTCTATGGGTTTTGTTTGTTTGTTTTGTTTTGTTTTGTTTGTAGTCAAAAGGCATGTATTTGGTCCATCTTTAAATAATTAATTAAGATTGCAATTTCATTCATTTAAAAACTACTTTGTTATTATATCTGTATAGAGGGGTATGTGTATTTGAGTATAGGTGCTCAAAAGATCTAGAAGAGAATGTCCTGGTCCTCAGCACCTTGAGTTATAGGGGGTTGTGAGGTGTTCTTGGACCTATCTTGAGTAGACATGCTCCTAACTGTGGAGTGTTTCTATCTTCTACTCTAGTTTTAAGAATAGTGAGCATGGTAAGAGAGGCAACTGACAACTCCATGACCATTCTGCTGAGTCAGGTCTGGAAGGCTGGTATGTTTGTCACTTGTCTGAAACTGTGACACAACGAGTTAATTGCTTCAACTTCTGCCAGTTAGTATTAAACCGAGGAGGCATGAAGCCATCTAATTCCTGATAATAGGCTTTCTCTAGCTCCTCATGAAAAATATTTATTGTTGAAACATATGTGCCCAAGTTTCACAAGGTTCAGACATAGTTATTCACAAGGAGGCCAGCAGTCTGTGCTTCTTATTGTGCAGAAACAAAATAATTTTGAGGAAAGACAGGAAAATGGGCTATAAATTTGCCCATGTCTTTGGTGAAGGCCTAACAAATCAACCGGGCTCAAGTCTCGATTACACTGCTTTGCATATTGATGCATTCAAACTTTTGGCAACTTATGCTTTTCCTTGTTCTATGTTTTATTTTAGTTCTTTTCCCTACACTCCTCACTAGAAAGGGAGAACTTATTTTTGTCATTAAGTAAAAAGATACAGAATGCCTCATAAGATCAAAATGAAATGAAACTTAATTCCATTTCTTAATTTGAGAGGATCAATTTTAACATATTCATGTGTCAACTCATCAAGCCCACTTCATAGGAGGTTGATGAGATGAACATGTGTGTTGGATGCTGAACTACCATTAACTATTCTCAACTCCATCTCCCAAGGCACTTCAGGTAAAATCAGGACTTTATGAGAAAATTTTAGATTGGCTTCATTCAGCACCCCAGAAAAGGACATCGTCATCATTCAGACTGGGCAAGGATCTCTGAGAACATTCTGATCTTACAGAAAAGGATCAGCCCAAGTTTCTTCCATTTCCTCTCCCCTGCATCTATCATAGAGACATCCCTCCATCTCTTTTCCAAGCATCTGCTTTGGTTTGAGTTTCTCTGTAGGAAAGTTTTTGTCTCAGATTTCAGAAACATGATATATTTCACTTCCCAAGTTTTAGAAATTACAAAAAGGTACAAAGAATAAACTAAAAATCTAACATTTAAAGTCTCGTCATTAGGAAACAACCAGTATGTTTGATTCCAAGAGCTAAGTGCATGTCTCTATAGATATTTATATTTACACGTGTGTATAGTACCACTGCTCACATTTACATGTGTACAAATTTGAGCTACATTCTGTACAACATCTGGCCTGTGTTTAAACTTCCCTACAAGGTGGACAATGCATGTGCATGCACAACTTTTCTGTTTATCTGACCCACCCAAAAGAATGTTAAAATTGTCTAAAATTAAATGTGTACTTAAGACTTAGTGACTTATATTTAATCAGTCTGGTGATGTGCACAGCTATTTCCAGAAGGCACTCCAGGTATATCTACTATTTATATAAAGGAAGTCTATACTATAGAAAAATTCTTATTTTCATAAGTACTTTACTTAGAATAAGGTGGTTGTTTTCACATATACTCTGATTCATTATCCCACTATGTCCTAATTTTTGACACTATTACTCAAAATTGTCACGTACAAAAATTCACTCTTAAGAGATATGCACCTGAGTTCAAAATATTTTAATAAGTTACAAATGCTTCAATAAATAACATTTAAACAACAACAATACAGGCAATCTATTACACACACACACACACACACAGACACATACACAAATTCACATACACACATAAAGGTAGGCATGCATGCATGCATGCACACATACACACATGCACACATTCAGAAGACATAGAAGTAGGATAAGGGTTGCTAAGAATAAAGATTTCTACTAGCATATATGGCCATGAGACAGAGTTAACAGAATGAAAATGACCCAGTCTCTCTCTCACTCACTCTCTATCTATCTATCTATCTATCTATCTATCTATCTATCTATCTATCTATCTATCTATCTGTGTGTGTGTGTGTTCTGTGTGTCTATATCTACTTCCATCTCTATCTTTATCTCTTTTTATGTGTAAATATATATTTAATCTCTATCTATACATATTAAACTGTCTGAGATTTAAATAAAACCCACCATGTTTTATCTAAGTTGATCTTGTGCGGAACAAAATTAGTGCTCTCCTTTCTAGCTAAAGGAATATGTGGCTGCATGTGGTATTTGGGCCAAAGGTCAGACATGATTGTGTCAAATCATCAAGATTTTTTGTTTGGTTGGTTTTTATTTTTCAAGAAAGGGTGTATCTTTATAATCCTGGCTGTCCTAGAACTCATTCTGTAGACCAGACTGGCCTCAAACTCAGAAATCTGTCTGCCTCTGCTTCCCAAGTGATGGGATAAAAGGCATGTGCCACCACCACCCAGCTTATCATCAAGATATTTGTTGAATATTGGATTGCAGTTTCAATTTTTGCACTGCCCATATTTTATAATTAAGTGCACACACTTTTCTTAACAGTTTTCTAAAACTTCCATTGCTGAATATGCTGGCCATTTTGTTTTTCCTTTTTGTCTCCAATCTGACACATGTTAAAATCATTTGGGGAGAGGTAACTAATTAAGGAAGTATTTCCAATAAGATTGGTCACTAGACATTCTTAATTAATGGTTGATATGAGAGTGTGCAGCTCACCGTGTGTGTTGGCTACTCCTGAGTACTTGATCCTGGTTGGTATAAGAGGGCAGACAAAGATCTGATGAGCAAATCAGTAAGCTGTTGTCCTCCATAACCTTCGCTTCATTTCCTGCCTCCAGGTCACTGTCTTGAATTCCTGTTCTGAGTATTCCTAGTGTTAAAGTGTAACCTAGGAGTTCTAAGACATAATAGACTCTTTTCTCCTCAAGTTGTTCTTGATGATGGTATTTGTTGCATCAATAATAATAATAAGCTAACTAAGGCAGAATTTGATACCAAATTCATGGTGCATCACTGTGACAAACTTCATCATGTTTTGGGGATGGTTGAGGAATAACATCAGATCTTTGGGATAGAAAATCCATTGTGTGCTTAGAGTTTAATAGTCTGTTGGAATCTTGGGAGGTAAGAATACTGGCACCTAGCACTCTTCCATAGTTTCTACAAAGCACTTGCCTCCAAGTTCCTGCCTTGAATTTCTGCCATGATTTCCCTTGGAGATAAATTGTAACCTGAGATTTTAAGTTGAAATGAATCTTTTCCTCCTCAACCAGCATTTCATCACTGCCTTTATGACATCAATAAAAACCCCACCAAGAAACTGAGGGAAGAAGAGAATATACCGCTGATCCTTTGATGGGAGAGTTGCCTGATTCCATGACCTGTGCCTTTATTAGTTTTCTCCTGATTCTACACACACACACACACATACACACACACACACACACACACACACAGAGAGAGAGAGAGAGAGAGAGAGAGAGAGAGAGAGAGAGAGAGAGAGAGAGAGAGAGAGAGAGAGAGAGAGACTCCTGGTCCATTCCTTCTGGTTTGAGCCATATTTGTCTAACATAGCAATTCACATTTTTGAGTCCTGTTCCTCAGTAAATGCTTAAGGTCTCTGATAATTTCCAATTTTCTGTTTTTATGCCACTCTCTTTGTTCTTATGCCATTTTGTGGGTTCGTATGCCAGCTTGTTGATCCCTTAAAACTTGCACCTTGGCCAGAGAACCCTTGTGAGACCTTTCAGGCCTTCCCAGAAAATGACAGTTTGTCAGGACTTTTCTCTGTACCACAAGAAAAAACTTCCAAGTTAGAGGTAACTTGAAAGAATTAGGAGATACCTCTAAGGTAAGTGGACTCTGCTTGCATCTGTGGATAAGCCTAGCTTGCCCAATGGATGGGGCAGAGTTGAATTTTGGTGACCCATGAACAAATAAAAAAGTAAAATATTTTATTACAATCATTTCCATTTTGTGGATTTTGTGATATGCCATCAATATAGAAAATGTATTATAGTCTAGAGTTTTTAGTTGCACATGTCTATGACTTGATGCTCTGTTTGCCTTTATATTCCTAACCATTCCAATAAAAGATGTTTTACTAGCCACTTTCTTTTCATTAGTTAAAGACAAATATGGCTTCAGAATTCCATCCTCACTTTTGTCTACTCTTAAAGAGCAGCTATTCTCTGACCAGCCTTTTTGAATCTCATTAATTCAATTGTGTTACTGGTGTATGGGCCAATATTTACACATTAGTTAATCACCTATTGTGTTCAAAAATACTATCACAACATCAATTCAGCCACGTTAAAGTTTGATTCACTGACATTTTGTCTTCAAACTGCTATTTCTCTTGAGTTGCCTGTACTAGTCAAGGATATCACCTTAAATGTAAATTCTAGCTAAAATGTATTAAAAAGCGAAGTGTGGTGTCTCAGGTTTATTACAGTCTCAAGAGGTAGAGGCAGGAGGTTCAGGAATTCTGAGTGAGTCAGTCCTCCAAGAGATTATATCTTCAATAAACAAGAAAATAAGCAAACAAGTAAGAAAAGAAGAGAAAACTAATTTAAGTCTTGACTTCTTAAATACTGAGAGACAATAGTACATGGAATAATTTTAGAAATACACTTGAAGACTTTACCAGATGCTCCTCTTCTTGAGCTGATCTTCAATGTTTAAATTTGGTTTTTATAATTTTCCCACTTCTTCCTCAAATCTGTGTTCTCTGTGTGAATGACAAAGGCTGGTGTACTGCTCACAGTACAAGGTTTCCAGTGAGTGTTTGCTGTGTGAAATTCTGCATAAGGAATCAGAGAGTAACCCAATAATACAACCCTACTAAAAACTGGCAAGATGACCAAAAATAAAAGACTTGGCATTATTTCTAGTTTCTCTACTTATCGCTTGGAAGGGAGCCCCATTATCCATCTTTACCAAAGAGATGTTCAAGATTTAACAAAGAGAGTAATTTAAAACAAAACTGGAATTTGAGAGAAATGTTAATCAATTTTATTAGATTACAGAGCGAGGTTCATTGTGAGACTAGTTTTCTTCCTGTTTATTGAAGTTGCATCGCCAAATGATGACCCAATTATATCTCATTTGCCAGATGGCTAATTGTAGGAAGAACAAAGAGATTTGCAGTTATTACAAATATTGCCTTTTGATAGTAAAACATTTTCTAGAATTACTAATTTATCTTTGAGAATAACAATTTTCACCTCATAACTTTAAGAACTGCTGAGTATTTCTGACATTAAGAAAGTTATCCTAAAAGTATGACAAAATTATAATGACTTAAAAAGCATAATACTGATGAAATAATCAACAATTTATAATAGTGTATTTTTATTTTTACTGTTTAACCTCATTTTGTTTCAAGAATCTGTCATTTAATGTGATCTCCAGATACCTTCCCAATTGTGTCTTCTCTTCATTATTTTCTTTCTTTGCCTTTGACAGTTTCATGCTTGTGTATAATGAATTTGGGACATTTTTAATACACAGTATTTTTCTCTTAGTCCTTTTGATTATGATGAAATCCACCTTCCAAAAGGATCCTTCCTTTTTTGATGTCCTTTGAATTCTTTGGACACATTTTGCGTTATTGTGGTTTTTTGCATGAGCACTGGTGTAGAGTCATTTACTGTCTTGTGGGGGAATATATCAATGAAGAAAATGACTCCCTCTTTTCTAGCATCCATTAATTTCTGATAGTTCTTTGGTATATCTCATGATTCCTTCCCATACATGGTGAAATGATGATGGGTCCACTATTGTACATGTCTTAGAGAGGTATTCACAGATGCAGTGAGCTGATGGGTCATATCATATCATATCATATCATATCATATCATATCATATCATATCATATCATATGCTTTTACAACACTGATTCCTCTTAATGAAGCTCCAAGCAAGAAAATGGAAATTCACCAGTCATATGAGAAAAACACTATTAAGATACTTTATCATCCTCACTAGTAGAGTCAATTTGTTCTTCCAGACCCAAGGTTACTTTTGTCTTACTAAGATCTTTAAAAGTCTCACCAACTTAGGTTGCTTCGAGTCCTGACCAGATTGGTAATATGTGAAGAAACACAATACAAAGATGTAGCAATATTTTTACATAAGCCTTTTAAATAAGTTTGTTCTTTCATAGTTACATGCATAAAATGCATAGTGCCTGAATAGGCACTTGAAAACCATTTGTCACTCTTTCTCCATTCTTCTGTATGAATGTCTTTCTCACATTCCTATCTGTTCATTTTGGTATTTGAATAGCTGTTTTTAAAAAGTTTTTTTTTTTCAATCATTAGGTTTGAACCTAAGTATTGGGCCTTGTGCACTCAAAATTAGGTATATACTTGAAGACCATGATTTCTCTACTCCCAGAATCCATTCCAATATAGTCTTTATATGTATTCACAAAACTGATGTTATAGCTTTTATAAAATATGGCATGTTTCCAAGAGTGAACCAGGGGCTATACTTAGCTCATTCCTGTAGTAGATAAACATCTGGCTGAACTCTGAAAGTATCTAGATGTAGTCCCAAGTTTCTCCTATTTATCACTATGCAAATGTTCCATTCTTAGACATCCCATAGAGAGTCATTTGTCATTCTTCAATCAAATGACAACATTCAATTCCAGTAGAATTCCACTTGGGAACATATGTCATAAAAATTCTAAGATTGTATTCATAAATTACATTAGGCATTGCAACAAGAAATTAAGGAAAGAAAAAAATAAACTGACCACCCATGCCAATTGAATGCATGCTATATGCAATGGACCAGGCTTTGTGTCTTTGCACTCTCTGAAAATGACATGAAGCACATGTCATTACATGTGTGTTGATCACAGGCAAAAGCCTTGACGATTGAGTCACAATTCGCAGGCACTGATTGATGACCCATGTGCTTGCTTGCTATTCTTCTCACATTTCACAGTACAGAAAAAGAAACTGTCTTCAGCTTGTTCCACTCATTAGGGTTCAACATTGATCTCATCTGGATTATGATGCAGTGCTGAATATCATCACTTCAATTGTGAAATGAATTGCTTAGTCACACATGTGATCATGAGTAGAATTGGCCTTCATAACCACTACTCTGCTGTTATCCATCAGCTATTTACATAATCACAGGGGAAACCATATCCTCATTCAGTGTGCGACAGAGTAACAAACATAAATTTAATTGCCCTACTAGGCACTGGAGTCATAATCTTTACACAACACTTAATGTTTTCATTACTTACCAATTCACTTATAATTATGCTGCACTCACAGAAGTGAAGCAACTAGCAAACACTCCATCTTTCATTTTGGCTTATGAAAAGATAAACAAATAGATGTGAAATATGTTGGACTGAATACATTATTAGCTCATGTTATTGTACACAATGGGAATTTAGAGGGGACTGAGAAGTTAAAGAGGAAACATAGCAATAGGTATTCTGAAGAATGTTAAATAAAAATATATATATTTACTGAGCATTTGATGTTCTGGAACTCTTTGATGACTAAAATGATAGTCCAAATTTCTGATCCAAGGAGACTCATAAGGCATTCATGGGACAATTGAATATGTGAAACATCTTCTTGTAAAGGCACAAGATGGGCATGAGATCCCTACTGGTCTAGGTAGTGCATAGTAGGTATACTAGCCATCTTGGGGAGCAATCATTGAGCCATCCATCTTCATTCAATTTACCTCTCAGCATTGACTGTTATTTCACTAGAAAATCATCTGTATCATCTTTTTTTATTAGATATTTTCTTCATTTAACTTTCACATCTTATCCTGAAAGTCCCCTAAACCCTCCGCCATCTCCCCGCCCTGCTCCCCTACCCACCCACTCCCAAATATCAGCCCTGACATTCCCCTGTACTGGGGCATATAAAGTTTGCATGACCAAGGGGCCTCTCTTCCCAATGATGGCCAACTAGGCCATTTTCTTCTATATATGCAGCTAGAGACATGAGCTCTGGGGGGTACTAGTTAGTTCATGTTATACTTCCACCTATAGGGTTGAAGACCCCTTCAGCTCCTTGGGTACTTTTTCTAGCTCCTTCCTTGGGAACCCTGTGTTCCATCTAATAGCTGACTGTGAGCTTCCACTTCTGTGTTTGCATTTACACAATGAAGTACTACTCAGCCATTAAAAACAATGAATATATGAAATTCCAGGAAAATGGATGGATCTGGAGGGTATCATCCTGAGTGAGGTAACCCAATCACAAAAGAACTCACATAACATGTACTCACTGATAAGTGGATATTAGCCCAGAAACCTAGACTACCCAAGATACAATTTACTAAGCACATGGAACTCAAGAAGAATGAAGATCAAAAGGTGGACACTTCGCCCCTCCCTAGAATTAAGAACAAAGCTCACATTGAAGGAGTTACAGAGATCAAGTGTGAAGCCGAATCAAAAGTAGGGACCAACCAGTGACTTCTGCAGCTGGGGATCCATCCCATAATCAACCACCAAACACAGACACTATTGCCTGCTCCAGCAAGATAGTGCTGAAAGTGCCCTGATATAGCAGTCTCATTGGAGGCTATACCAGTGCCTGGCAAACACCTGTATCTTCTAAGAAAGCTTTAAAATACACTCTAAAATGGATTATTTGGGAGAAAGTGACACCTTTCTGTCAGAATATAACAAGTAGAGAAAGCAAATCCTGAGGAGATCCTTGAAGGGAGAGTAAAAATTCAGCAAGTCAGTGGAGGGTGGAGGCAGTAAAAGGACTCTTCCAGAGGGGATGGAGACATACAAAGGCTTAGTAGTGAGGTATAGCAGGGGCATTCAAGGAAGTGGAGGTCACCCAGTGTGCAAAGAGGCAGCAATGAGATGAGAGTCCACACCAAGCTGAGTTTGTTTGTTTCTTTTACTCTGGCAGGCTGTCTATAACACAACTAGATTTGAATTGAAAAGTTAATGTCTACAATGAATGTACAGACCATAGATAATATTCTACCTACCAACTGGATAAGCTAGTGACGAAGTCCACGTGAACACTGGTGATTATTACTTGTATGAGAAACTGTGGAAATGGTAACAAATAGAGTTATATATGGGATTTCTAAACCTGGGAACACTTTGAAGGCTATTGAAACTTCACAGTTTTATTCCAAAATAATGCTAATCATGTTTCCAACTTCTCAGATGTCTTTGTGAGCATCTTAGTCTCAGTGGGAATACAACACTGATGTCACATCATGGAGAAAAAAAAAGATCATAAGGCTAAGTACATGGGTCAGTGTTAGAGGGTTTGTGGGGCATTTCCAGGACTCAGGACTCTGGGTTAATTCACACACACACACACACACACACACACACACACACACACACACACGAGGTGGGAAGAGAGAAACAGCAAGACAGAGACAGAGATAAAGAGAAACAGACAGAAAACAGGAAAGAGAGGGAGGAACAAAACACAGATGGAAAGGAAGAGGAAGAGCTAGCTGGAGGATGATAAGGAGGATTTTCCCTATACACACTGGTCCTTGTTTCTGCTGGTTTCTAATCAGAACAAAATGCCTGCACTTTTCTGCTGCAGGGAGTAAATTGTTTGCTTGTCAGAAGATGCAGCATAGTAATTATGCCACCTACGTATTTGTGCATAAGGAGACTTTTTCTGTGACTTTCACAGTTAAAAAGGCATCCATCCTGTATTTTGTACTTGTCTGACCCCTGCCTCCTTTTTTGGCCACTAAAACAGAGAGTCTCTGACTATTTAGACTCATCATCTTTTATGAGGAGCAATCCTGACTTCCTATTGAACAGTGAAGCTTCATTTGAAAAGTGTTACCTTCGCATCAGAGTGGGCTTAGATAACGGCCTTAGAATCAACAGCTCCTTGTCTTTGCTATTGACAAGGCAATTCCCCTTCTAAGTGGAGTTGTGATAGTAATTTTTTTTTCCCTCCTTCATTCAGGTTTTACCTTTTTCATCCATTCTACTACCTGGCAATCAGTATCTCTGATAGGATTATTAAAGAATTAGCTGATTCCTTTAGTATAAATATTTCATAATCACACAACATGGTAACTCTATGTATCAGCTATCTAAGGTGGCATGCTGTAATTGCAACCACAAAAAGCCACAGAGAACAATTGTTGCTGGATTTGTCAGTCCATTTAAATCAAGTCAGTGAATGTTCAGCTGGATTCTAACTCCCAGCTGAAGACTTTCATTCCATTATATTCATAATTATTTATGTTTAAAAAGTTTTTTCTTCTTGTTTAAATACAAAGAATCATATTAAAATAGCAAGTCTAAGATAATTCAGTCCTTTAACTATTATTTTTAAATGGGAATAAAATCTTATTGCCTTTATACTTATATCTTATTCTAGATGTTGAGTTGGATTTAGCAATCTTTTTTTTTGTTGTTTTTTTTGTTTTTTGTTTTATATGTACATGAGGGTAGGAAGCATGGAACAGTTAATTGAGATCTATTGCCTTTGAAGTCACCCTGTAATCACTATCTACCATGGGGGCAGATTAAATAATTAACAAGCTATGTTTTGAACATCCCATTGTTCAGAGAACTATTTTATTCATTTTATGTAAGAGATTTTTGAAGTATATTCCTTAAAGAAAATAAAATATTAACAATAGATGTAGAGTGTTACTGAATGCGTTTATCCTAATGTCAGTGGTGTTTTGCTGGAGCTATGTAAAGGTCATATTTACCACATAGACACCTCTGTTTTATGTTTCTTAGTTTTCTCTCTAAGCGCTGCGCTGCCTTTTCTGATCAAATTGAATGCTGCCCTCTTCCTCTCTGTTCCCACTTTCTCTGTGCTCCTAGTTCATGAAGAATCTTGGAACTCTGCTCCCTTTCCTATGCACAACTTGTCATAAAGGCATTTTGAGGAAAATTTCTACTGCTCTAGTTGACCATGTACAACACACCTAGTGGAAGCAAATGTTGGAGCCTGCTGAGAAGCACGGGGTAGACCTCAGGATTTCCATTTCTATTCTATCTCTGAAACATATGTAAATACATCTCTTTTACTGGGTTTTCTTTTCTTTTCTTTTCTTTTCTTTTCTTTTCTTTTCTTTTCTCCTTTCTTTCTTTCTTTCTTTCTTTCTTTCTTTCTTTCTTTCTTTCTTTTTGTTAATGAGAGATGTGCCATGTGCAGAGGAAGTTCGCCTAATAGAGTTCTGATTTTTTTTTTCTAAATGACAGTTCTTTAAAATTTGACCTATTGTACAGGATGACAACCCTCCTTTAGTGTTCTACCTGTGGGTTGAGAGAGAATGATTGTGAGTTTGAGAATAAACTGGATTGTTTGAGTCAGGTGGCTTATGTAATGCCACCCTGCCTTTGAAAAGAAAACAGACTAAACCAACAACCAAAGATTACACACCTAGAGACCCATGGCTCCAGCTGCATATGTAGCAGAGGGTGGCCTTCTCTGGCATTAATCAGAACAGAGGCCCTTGGTCCTTTGAAGGCTTGATGCTTCAGTGTAGGTGAATGCCAGGGCAGGGAGGCAGGAGTAGGTGGGTAGGTAAGGGAACACCCTCATAGAAGCAGGGGTAGGGAGGATGGCATAGGGGGTTTCTGGAGGGGAAACCGGGAAAGTAGATAACATTGAAATGTAAATAAAGAAAATATCCAATAAAAGAAAAGAAAAAAGAAAAGAAAACAAAACAAAAAACAGAAAAGAAAATAAAACGGAATCAGGTTGAATTTAGAGAGTATTTGGGGCTACATTTGTTATAAAGAGAAATTCTAGGGACAAAACCACATTTTATCATCACTGTTGTAAATAAACCTTGCAATTTCAGATTAAAGTAACAGTTTCCTCTCCAGTACCTCAAAATCATTTTAAAATGGGATTTCTACATATAAGGAAGGTATAATGGGAACAAATAGACAGAGGGCTAGGGCTAAAGCTCAGTAACTAGAGTCCTTGTCTCGCACATAAGAGGCCCTGGGTTCAATCCCTGCGCCCTTATAAAGCAGGTTTGGTAGGTCGTGCTCACGATCTCAGCACTTCGAAGTAAAGACAATAGGACCATACATTTCAGGTCATACTGAACTCTTGACTACATATCCAGTTCAAGGCCAGCCTTAGGATATATGAGACTTTATCTCAAAACAACAAGACCATAGCACTGAAAGTGTTGGCAGCCATGATCAATTCATAATCATGTCTGTGTGCTTACTGTACTATAAATATAGAGAACTTGTCAGGACACAATTTATATGTGGTAATTATTATAACAAATGTTAACGTCTCCTCAGCTTCTATGCCACTGGTACAAACACATCCCATTGTCCATTTATGTTAAAACTCATTGTTTAATACTTGAGTACAAAGTGGAAAGCAAATGGATCCATCTCACTGGCTTCAGAAAGGGAAGAATAAGGCAGAGGGGTGGTGGGGTGGTGGGAGTCTAGGTCATGTCCTTTCCCAGGAAGGCAACTCAGTCAGAAAGTGCAGGTTTGCTAATGCAACCCAGCTCCCCCTTGTAACTAGAATCAGAGTTTCCTGCACTCTTTCTTATCTTAAACATAAGATTCATGGGAAAACAAATCAAACAAACAAAACAAAGCAAACCCCCAAAACAAAAAACAAATAACCCATCCCCCCCTCCCCGAAAATAACCCATCCCCCCCCCGAAAATAACCCATCCCCCCTCCCCGAAAAAAGAAACCAAACCAAACCAAAACCCAAAAACCTATCCAGGAATGTTTTATTGTGACCTAGAAAATGTCACTGTTTGCATAAATTCCTGACACTTTTTTTACCTGAGCAGACAGCACTCATGCTCCACCTACTCCTGTGCAGCACGCAGGCTCCACCCACTCCTGTGCAGCATGCAGGCTCCACCCACTCCTGTGCAGCACTCAGGCTCCACCCACTTCTATGCAGCACCCAGGCTCCACCCACTCCTATGCAGAGAGTCCTTGAAGAGTCATATCTTGGCAGTAAGATGACTTGAAATAAGGAGTCCTTATTTCAAAATGAATGTTTTTTGATGTCTGCTGATTTGCATAGAAATGTTTTCTGTGGAAGAATCTTGGTTTGAGTCTCGTCTCACCGTTGTATTCCTGCTCTGCTCTTTGATTTTGTCACTGGCCCCCCCAACCCTCCCTCCCCTGCCGCCCTGATTTCTTGAATTTAAATTTTTAATAAGCAGTTACATTCTCCAGGCTGTGCTGGCGCTGGCACTCTGTCCCTCTCACCATGTCACTGTGTCACACTGCCTGTGAAGCCTGGATACTACACAGAGCGTTCCCTACAAGACTTCTTCCCACTATACTTACAGGAAATGCTTATTTGCACAGATGTTTATGTCAGTTGCTGTCTCTTTTTTGAGAGATTAACACTCACATGCATAGTTTGCATAAATGGTAGAGCTTTCTGCTGACTCGAAGACATTGCTGCAGTTGGAGCAACTGTACTTTATCAGTGTCTCTCAATATTAACTATTGGTTTATGCTCTTATTACAAAACATAGTAACTAACCTTTAAATTAAGTTTATCAAGATACTTATTATGGGTGTGTGTGGTATCTGTATGTATATTCTGGCAAACTCACCCTTGCATTCATGTGTGGAGATCAAACGTTAATGGGTAGTGACTATCTACCCACTTTATTGTTTGAGTTCCCAATCCCAGGGCTAGACCAGGAAAACACTTTATGTTTTGAGCCAGGGTTTCTCATGGAACTTGGGTGTTGCTATTTTGTTATTTTGGCTGGCTGGTATGACACCAGACCTGCCTGTCTCTACCTCCCAGTTGTGGATTTTTACATAGGGCTGAAAATAAACTGAGGTCTTCACCATGCTTGTGAACCTCCTGCTAGCTCTTGGATCTTATTTGAAATACGACTTTGACTAAATAGTACCTTAATACACATTAATCATACAGAATACCAGCAATTTGTTTGTAGGGAAACACTTTATGAAAGCAAATGCCATGCGGCAACAATAACCTGGTCCTTCCTGTGACTTTTCCCTGTAAAGCATCTATGTAGGGGTCTGAAAATAGTGGGGAAGGGTTTGTGATATTACAGTGACACTGTTAGGGTCAAGATTATTATTCAGGGTTGAACTTGCAGATACTTCATACATTAAAGGAACTATAAAGCTCTTACATCAGGCTTTTGTGGAAATAGTGTCCTTCTCCCAAAACCTTGATCCCAGAACAAGGTGTGTAAGATCATCAATCATTTATATTAGGCTTTTCCAATGGTTCTGTTTTCTTTTTTTTCTTTTTTTCTTTTTTTTTTTTTTTTTTTTTTTTTTTTTTTTTTTTTTTTTTTTTTTTTTTTTTTTTTTTTTTTTTTTTTNTCACTTCTGGCTACAAATCACCAGCATGGATGGTGTCAGCTCAGGGCTTGAATAAGGCTGCCCTGATCAGAGAAGAGTGGCCAGTGTGCACTGGATAATATGTCTCAAACTTGGTTTCGGTTGACTGGAGAAACACTGAACATATTTCCTCACATCACAAATAACAATTTCTGGCTACTGGGCTTTAACACCCTGATGAAGGGAGCTCTTTATCTGGACCTAAGCTGCAGAGAAACTGTTCTCCTGCCCCTGAAATCAGGCAGAAGTGGAATTTTTTTGCCTTCCTGAGTCAGACTCCCTCCCTGCAAAGCCAGTCTGCACTCTTACCTAATGGCTTCCTTCTGAGCTCAGAGAGGCACCCATGTGGAAAAAGCAAAATCCCACCTTCATGTGGGACAGAACACTTCTACTTTCATCCAAATAAAATAAACAAGAAGTGTGCACATACTGTGCAGGGCATTTCTGTGCAGGGCATTACTGTACTGAGTATTACTGTACAGGGCATTACTGTACTAAGTATTACTGTGCAGGGCATTACTGTATAGGGTATTACTGTACTGAGTATTACTGTATAGGGTATTACTGTACTGAGTATTACTGTATAGGGTATTACTGTGCAGGGCATTACTGTACTGAGCATTACTGTATAGGGTATTACTGTACTGAGTATTACTGTATAGCGCATTACTGTACTGAGTATTACTGTATAGGGTATTACTGTGCAGGGCATTACTGTTCTGAGTATTACTGTATAGGGTATTACTGTACTGAGTATTACTGTATAGCGCATTACTGTACTAAGTATTACTGTGCAGGGCATTACTGTGCAGGGCATTACTGTGCAGGGCATTACTGTGCTGGGTTTTACTGTGCAGGGCATTACTGTACTGAGTATTACTGTATAGGGTATTACTGTGCAGGGCATTACTGTGCTGGGTTTTACTGTGCTGGGCATTACTGTGTTGGGCGTTACTGTACTGAGTATTACTATGTAGGGTGTTACTCACAGGGCATGACTGTTCAGGGTCCCTAGTGTTCAGTGCAGACCATCTTCTCATGGTATGGAGCCAGGACTCCTCTTGATGCAAATTATTTCTGAAGGTTAATTCTTTGGAGGAGGGCTTAATCCATGGTGTATTTTGAGTGAAGTCCCACACAAACCCCATCCATTGAATTCTATGTGTGTGTTAATTGCAGCAATTTGAATTATTTTATTTAAATTGCCATTCAAATTGTAGCAATTATAGCAGCAGGGACTGTTTCTGTTTGCTTTTCCTCTGCTACATGTGCCACTTTGGACTCTTCCAGGTTAACTTTATTAGAACTATGATTTACTCAGTTTTATGTCTGTAGCTTTTCCAGGGCATTGATGTCAGCAGTGTGACACTGCCTTTTCTGCATATAATTCAGGCAGTGCTACATAAAGCCATGGTTATCTCCAAAATGATACTGGGTACTGTGTTCATTCAATGGTTACCTGTCAAGATTCCTGTATTATACATGATAAATGTTAATGTCCATCAAGCATTTTGGTTGGTTAACCCAGATTCCAAATCTGAGTATCCATCCTAGGCAACAATCTCTGACTAGGTTTATACACAAAGATGGATCAATAAGGCTAAGTCAACAGTACTTGACCCATAAACAGTGTTGACATACTCATGTCTTCCTAACAGCATTCATTTGGAAATAGAAGATGAAATAATAATGTTATCATTCCTATGTCCATTAAACCCATGACATTAGTCAAAGATTTGACATAAACTCCCTTGTCACAAACTGTGAGAGCCAAGGGAGACTTAGGAGTGGTCTTCTAAGCTTGCCTTCTTAGCCACTTGAAAATCTTTCTTCTTTCTCAGACTCAAAAGCTCTCTCCTGGATTTGACACACAAGGCTTAAGAGTGAGCCAAATAAAGTTCTTCCTTGATGCCTTGGTGCTCTTCCTAGTGGAGTAAAACTTAAATTCCTCCACTAGATGTTGAGACTCATCATCCTGTGAGATCACAAGTCACCTACAGTCCCTCAGGGATAGAGGGACTTCTAATGGCCTCTTTACCTCCTTCCTGAATTCTAACATCTCTTGGAACCTTTTTCATACTTTTCTTTCTTTCTTTCTTTCTTTCTTTCTTTCTTTCTTTCTTTCTTTCTTTCTTTCTTTCTTTCTTTCTTTCTTTTGTTTTTAGTTTTTTGAGACAGGGTTTCTCTGTGTAACCCTGGATGTCCTGGAACTCACTCTATAGACCAGGCTGGCCTCGAACTCAGAAATTCGCCTGCCTCTGCCTCCCAAGTGCTGGGATTAAAGGTGTGCACCACCACACCAGGCGATTTTGTTTTTCTTTTTAAGATTAAGGATACCTCAAGAATATTCAGAATATTTGATATTTAAGTTTAAGAAGAAGTGACTCTCTTTGCATTTTGACCTTTTCAATGTTACTTCAAAACACAACAGTGATTTGCTGACCAAGATGAAAAGACAGGGTTCAATCCACACAGGGCTATCTCAATACATATATCATAATATATTTAATCACACAAACCTCTTAGAACATGTCAGCATTACCTCAATGTGAAATATTGCTTGACTCTTAGTGAGTAAATCTGTAGTTACATTTATGCCAGTTCTTCTAATGTCAAGATTATAATCGTCAAGATTCCCACCAAACTCTCTATAGCAACAGGGTATTCTCAGCTTTGAGGACCAAGCTGAAAAATGTGTCAGCATTGCTAATCACAGTCTGACACTCTTAAGATTAGCTTGCTCTGAAAATGAATCTAGGAAGAGTGGATCCTACAGAGGGTGATTCATGGTTGCAAATGAAATGTCAAATTGTTTCAGGGGTGTAATTAACTTTCCCAGGGTACCTTCAAGGAGCTACAGACTTTGTGGTCACATGGTCTGCTGATGTCTCCTTGGTCTGTTATTGACATGTAGAGATACTCCCTACATTCCTAATAGCCCCCACAAACATCCATGATACATCTCAGGAACTCAGAGGAGAACCTTTCCTGGGATGCAAAGTCTAGAATGGGCTTTTCTAGAAAGACACATCTGGATGTGGCTACTGAGCCAAGGCATTAGCTATCTTTGTGATTTCTTGGTGACATTTGTTATAGCCCATGCATTAGTTTTTCTAACCAAAAACAGCCTGGCCACTCAGAACATACATGACTGTGGAGCAGAAGTCAAGTGGCCTCCATGGCAGTCCTTCGCACCTGCAGGACTCTGAGTTATTAAGGGAAGAACTTAAGCATGCTGTGATCATTTTTGTAAGGCACACTTGCAGGATTAGTTCCTGTGAGCACAGTACAGTAGCAGAAGCAATATGGTTTTGCTTCTTAGTCTTGTATTCTAACACAGGAAATCCAAGGTTTCATTGATATATTAGTATGTGACCTTCCATTTATTTCATGTGTGCTATGTTAACAACAGGCACTTCTGATTCTCTTCCAGTTATAGTTGGCTTTCCTTATAGTGAGAAATTCTAGTGTAGTCTAAACAAACAAACAAACAAACAAAACTTCCCCAGAGCATGTGTATTTAGGCAGTTTGACAGAGACATCTAATGCCTTATATTTAATGCTCAGAAATTTATTACATGATTCTTCCTTAAATTCCTAGTGGTTTTGTAGTTCATAGGATGTGCATTACCCTCGATAATAGACTCCTTGTGTGCTATACTTAAAACATGAACTGGTTCTGAAGATTCTCTAGCTTCAATTCCCAAAGCACCCATATTTCTTCTCAAGCCCACCAGGTGCTCTTAAAGAATACTTGAAGATTTTCAACCCAAACTATGGGTGCTTTCTTGAGTTCTTATGCTGAATCAGAGATACAGATGGAGTCAGTGATTTATATGGAAGTGCAGAAGTTATCTATCTACAGTACCTCAATATCATTGAACATGTATCTCTTAGAGGGGCCCAGGGTAGAAGAACGCCATATGACATTTTACAGTCAACTCTGACAGTGGATCTGATTTTTGCCACATGGGAGTATTTTTGTCATTATTCACTTGGAAAACCAGTCAATGGAAAGGCAAACACCTTAATCAATAGCTTGGATGTTCCTTCTCAGTTGCTTCCCATGTTTGTGCTTTTGAGAATGTTTTATGTTCTCTGATGGAGCTATTGCATAATGAGAAAATACTCCACCTCCTTTTTTTCTGAGAAGGTGGAACATGTGGAACACTGGGGATTCACTCATAGCTCATAGCATCCTGACAGAGGCCCTGAATCTTCCTATGTCACTGGGAAAAGTCATGACACACAGCAAGAATGCTGTTTAAGAAAGTCTATTGCTATATTTATTATGGTGAAATTTTATAATTCCAACATTACTAGATTTTTATTACTAGTTTCTAAGTTTCTTTAACCCATGAACAGAAAGTCAAGACTGCCTATGAAAGTTTGCACCCAAGAATCCCCATGATAGCTTCCACCTAAACAAAAGATAGCAATTTAAAATTGTGCCCTTTCTGAATAAAAGAGAAAAAAAAAAGAAAAAGAAAGAAAACCCCAATCTCCTCCTACTAATTTAGCTGTAAATTTATTCATTTGTGCTTGAAGTTTTAAAGGTTCAGTGGTTAATTACTTTACAAATTGCATATGGTCCTGGCATTTCGATGAATATTATTTAATGCCCACTTGCAAGAGGTCACTCTCCATAATCAGCTTGATCTTTTGACATAAAAACCACACTTTCTCATGAAATAAATTAGAAAATTATTTCCCAGAAGAACCTTCAAGACCTTATTGTTGTTCTAATACGTATTTATCTCTCTCTCTCCAGTAAGAGACAATGGAGAGGCCTCAGGAATATCCATGGACATCTCTGTTGTAGGAGAAGAAATATAAATGATTGAATAAGGACTTCACTTCTTTTGAGGCATGTGGCTCCCAATGGGCCATTGATGAGCCAGCAAATGGTTCTATACCCATGTGAAGTTAGTAGGAAAAATGGAGGAGAACTGGAGGGATTGCACAGAAGGAAAGTGGGATGGATGGCATCAGATTATACATGCCTGCCTCTAAGGCATTTCAATCAATAAAAATTGAAGTAGGAGCAAAATGGTAGAATGGTTTAATTACACAAGTCCCATCACTAATCCAATCTTGTTTATACTTTACACTTTTCCTTCAGTTTCTTTTTCCATAAATGTTCAGTAGTATAATATGTGAACCAACATAGCCTTGGATTGAGAGCTTCAAAGAACTTGTGTGTTGCAGTAAATAACATTTCCTTTTGTTCCAGAGCCTAGAATGCAAAAAAGATCATGGAGGAGATCTTGAACAGCAGGCAAGACAGACAGAGATAACATATTGAAACATCTCAAGTACAATGTGGGTGATGGCTTCTGTTTTTATAACTAGCAAGTGATCTGGAATCTAACTGTTTTAAAAAGTACTGTGCCTTAGACTCAGATATGTTTGTGTGCTTGTCTATGTGTGTATTTATGTACATGTATATGAGTGTATATGTACATGCATATATAGACATGTATGGTAATGATTATATGCAAATACATGACTATGTGTAAATAGATGTGAATATGAGTTTGTATGTATATATAGGTTTTATATAAGTATAATATATATGTATGCATATTTATGTGTATGTATATATATATGTATATTATGTTTGTATGTTTGTGTGAATGGACAGACATGGACATATGTGTATATGTGTGTGTATATGAGCATATGTGTTTTTAAGTATCTGTACTTGTGTATACATATGTATGTATTGGAGTGTAGGTTTGTGCATATGTATATAGGTGAATGGATGTGCATGCATATCTATATATGTGTGTTCTATTTTTTCTATGTACTATATTTATGCTGATGTTCACTAGCTGAACAGTAATGTTACAATTACAGGATAAATGAGCCCAGGTGTGTCTTGCTGTCTGAAGCCCAACCAATCTTCTATAGATGTTTAATAAAATAGCCAAGCACACTCACACACAGATGCCAAGAGAGAATTGAGATCCTAGCCTTGCCTCCCCTATCCTCTCCTTACTGACTGCCTCCTATTCATCTCTGCAAATCTATTCCAAATGGCTTCTGTGAGTAGGAGTCCAGGTCTGATTCCTACTTCTATGTGTAGACAGATGACTTATCTTCCCAGAGAAGAAGAGCTGGGGTTATACAGAGATAGAAGAGAGAAAGGAGAGAGGAGAGGGCAGTGAAGCAGAGACAGCATATGTGGGAGAGTCATGTGCATCAAGCAAGTAACCTGGCACAGCCTCAGTGGTCCAAGCTGTTCATTCTATTCTTTTGTCACAGATAGGATTGTCACATGAAAGAGTGGTCATATATGTGCATAAGTCACCAATTATAATAGCTCATTGTAAAATTACTCATGTTTCCATAAACTGGATATATATAAATCAGAGATGTCAAGAACTTATGTCATCTGTCACATCAAAATAGATTTTCCTTCCACTGATTATAACACTGCCTTATTTTTTATTAGATATTTTCTTTATTTACATTTTAAATGTTATCCCCTTTCCTTGTTTCCCCTCGGAAAAACCCCATATCCTCCCCCTCCCCCTGCTCCCCAAATCCACCCTCTCCCACTTCCCTGTCCTGGCAATCCCCTACATTGGGACATCAATCCTTCACTGGACCAAGGGCCTCTCCTCTCATTGATATCCAACAAGGCCTTTCTCTGCTACATATGTGGCTGGAGCCATGGGTCCCTCCAAGTGTACTCTTTGATTGGTGGTTTAGTCCCTGGTTGCTCTGGGTGTGCTGGTTGGTTCATATTGTTGGTCCTCCTATAGGGCTGCAAACCCCTTCAGCTCCTTGGGTTCTTTCTCTAGCTGCTCCAATGGGGACCCTGTGCTCGCTCAATTGGTTGACTGTGAACATCCACTTCTGTTTCTGTCAGGCACTGGCAGACCTTTTCAGGAGACAGCTGTATCAGGCTCCTGTCAGCAAGCACTTCTTGGCATCCATAATAGTGTCTGCATTCGGTGTCTGTATATGGGATGGATCCCCAGGTGGGGCAGTCTCTAGATGGCCTCTCCTTTAGTCTCTGTTCCACACTTTGTATCTGTAACTCCTCCCATGGGTATTTTGTTCTCCTTTCTAAGAAGGACTGAAGTATCCACACTTTGGTCTTCCTTCTTGTTGAACTTCATGTGGTCTATGAATTATATCTTAGCTACTCTGAACTTCTGGGCTAATATCCACTTATCAGTGAGTGCATACCATGTGTGTTCTTATGTGAATGGGTTACCTCACTAAGGATGATGTCCTCCAGATCCATCAATTTTCCTAAGAATTTCATGAGTTCATTGTTTTTAATAGCTGAGTAATACTTCATTGTGTAAATGTACCACATTTTCTGTATCCATTCCTCTGTTGAGGGACATCTGTGTTCTTTCCAGCTTCTGGCTATTATAAATAAGGCTACTATGAACATAGCGGAGCATATGTCCTTATTTTTAATCCATTTAATCAATAAATCATTTTAATTGATGCTGAAGTGGAGCCTTTGCACATCCCTGCAATAAGATTTATTGTCCTTTCTGGATTGTACAACACATTATTCATCAAAGATCCTTGGTGTTTTCCAGACCTGTCCAGAAATGTGCCCACTCCTCTACCTGTGGACTCTTGTGTGGGTGTTTCTTTGCTGTCTGGCTGTCACTTGCTCTTGTTTTCTGCCTTACACCTCTGCTGCATAACACAGTGTTACATTCACAGCACAGAGTAAATAGTGAGTAAATTCTACATTTGTGAATGCAGTGGAAAAAACTAACTGTTCTTCCTTAGTTCAATTTGCTTTTAAGCTACACAAGTCTTTAAAATTTTAAACTGGCTGGTTGTTTGTAAGTGCTTATTAGCTAAAATTTAAAGTCTTTCACAGACTTACAACACCTTGGGCAAGGGTGCTTTGTTAAAGGTAATATTCATGACTTCTTATGTTTCCACATCTGGGAGTCATCAATTTCATAGATTTTAAAAATGAACAATGAATATACTATGATAAGGAAGTGAGATGTTCAGGGAAATGATATATCATGACAGCAACAACCTTTATTCGTGAGGCTAGAGCTCTTATAAAGAAAATGCTCAAGCTACCAGATGAGATCACGGTTAGTAGTTACCCTCTGTAATCCAGATTGCAGGCAACACTCTTCTGAATATCTTGTGTTTGGATTTCCAAGTCTCTAAGATAGAAAAATAAAATAAAATAAAGAAATAAAAATCAACAATTGCTGTTCAGAGCTGGCCAATCCATTGTGTTTTGTCACAATAATCAAAACAGATCTGGATGGTGGGCTGCTTGCCTGACTCTGACACTTGCCCAAAAAGGCTGCTCAATTTTGTTATATGTTGCTGGTTTGTTTATGACAGGGTCTGATGTAACTCAGCCTAGTCTTGAACCTCTGACTGCCTCTCCCCACCTCTGAGCTTTGGTTTACATGAGTGTGCCATGCTGTCTGGGTCCTGTTGCTCTTCTTTGATAAATAAAGAAATTGGTGAGGTTCCCAGAACAGGACTGTCATTTCCCTGGCACTGGACAAAAGCCTGGAGTTTCATTAAATCATACATCCACAGATATAAGCCAAAACCTTTGTATCTTTTTTTTAGGCCTGTACTGTCAGTGTTCAGGAGTGATGGGTACCACATACTTGAATTCTAGATAAAATACTTATTGTTAAAATATAAAAAGACTGCAGGAGAGTCCACAAGCCAACTGGAAAACTCAGCATCCCTGTGCTCATTTTCTGTCTCTTTCTGTAACCGCTTATAGAATTTGCTCTTTGAGACAAAAACCAAAATTTCGTGTCATGTGACTAATGCTGCTTACTCCTCCTCTCACTGACAAGTGTAAGCTTTCTCTGTGAACATCCAAAAATGACCCTGGAGCAGTCATTTCGCAGTGGAAGGTCAATCTGCAATTCACAGCAAGACTTCAGTCTGTGGAGTACACTCCCTCTTCGTACCCCTCTTGCTCCATATGTCTAAAAATATAACAGATTTTAATTTAAAAAAGAACACAGAAGCCAACTATTTTTATATTTTACAGGTACCATATTGTAATTAATGCAAATACCTTCTTAATTTTAAATAAGAAACTTACTGTGGATGATGCCACATGTCAAATTTAGTAATATTTAAAACTTGTTATGAAACATGCAACATAGAGATACAAGTACCTTACTTGCCCAGATGATATCCTCTGTGGAAAACAAGAGGGCCCAAGTGGGGTCGGTACACACATTCACAGACAAGGACTGCTAGCCACATGGGATAATGAGCCGGTTAATCAGGAGCAGGAATGAAACTAATGGCTAAGAAGTCTCACCTTCTAGTCAGTACCAAAGTAAAGAATATCTGGCTTCCATTTAGTTTTCCCAGATGTGGATTGAAGGAGAAGAACTCACTCAAGAATTTATCAAAACTCAAAACTCAAGAAGGAGGTTAGCCAGACTGCAGAGGTTGAGCAAGTGACTGCAGAAGAGACACAGCTTCTGGGACAGGCCCTGTTCTTGGCTGCAGACATCTGGGCACCTTCCCTGCCAGAGGAGAGGTGGCCACACAGGAGGGCTGTGACCCCCAGAGCAGGTGAGGGAGGCATCTGGTCTCCCTGGTCCCTCTGAGACCAGTGTGCTCAGATCAGTTCCCTGACTACAGAGAGTGAGCAAGCAGACTGCAGAAGCCCAACCTGGTCTACAAAGTGAGTTCCAGGACAGCCAGGGCTTTACAGAGAAACCCTGTCTCAAAAAAAAAAAAAAAAAAAAAAAAAAAAAAAAAAAACAGACTGCAGAAGCAGTACAGCTTCTGGGACAGACCCCCTTTTCAGACTCCACACATCCGGGCACCTTCTCCACCAGAAGAGAGGTGACTACCTGGGAGGGCTCTGACCTCCAGAGCAGGTGAGGGCACCGTCATGTGTCTTGGGTCCCTTAGAGGCGAGTCTGTGCAGGTGAGCTCAAAGACTGCAGAGGTAAACCATCTTCTGGGACAAGGCCTGTTCCGGGGCCTTCATCTTCAACCAGGAGGCAGGTCTGAACACCAAACCTCTGTGCACTTTCCCTGCAAGAGAAGAGTTTGCTTGAAGAGATTACTCTGACCACTGAGATACAAAAGAGAGCTGGACTCCCAGGAAGTTAACAGAATCACAGGAGGAACAGGCTCCAGCGAGAGACAACTATAACAACTAACACTAGAGATTACCAAATGGCGAAAGGCAAACATAAGAATCTTAGCAACAGAAACCAAGACCACTTACCATAATCAGAACCTAGCACTCCCACCTCAGCCAGTCCTGGTAACCCCAACACATCCAAAAAGCAAGATTCAAACTCAAAATCATATCTCATGATGCTGGTAGAGGACCTTAAGAAGGGCATTAATAACACACTTAAAGAAATACAGGAGAACACTGCTAAACAGGTAGAAGCCCTTAAAGGATCACAGGAAAACACTGCTAAACAGGTAGAAGTTCTTAAAGAGGAAATACAAAAATCCCTTAAAGAATTACAGGAAAACACAACCAAACAGGTGATGGAATTGAACAAAACCATCCAAGAGCTAAAATTGGAAGTAGAAACAATGAAAAAAACCCAAAGTGAGACAACTCTGGAGACAGAAACCCTAGGAAAGAAATTATGAAACATAGATATGAGCATCAGCAACAGAATATAAGAGAAGGAAGAAAGAATCTCAGATGCAGAAGATTCCATAGTTAACATGGGAACACCAATCAAAGAAAATGCAAAATGCAAAAAGATCCTAAATCAAAACATCCAGGAAATCCAAGACATAATGAGAAGACCAAACATTCGGATAATAGAGGTAGATGAGAATGAAGATTTTCAACTTAAAAAGCCAGCAAATATCTTCAACAAAATTATAGAAGAAAACTTCCCAAACCTAAAGAAAGAGATGCCCATGAACATACAAGAAGCCTACTGAACTCCAAATAGACTGGTCCAGAAAAGAAAGTCCACCCGACAGTTAATAATCAGAACAAATGCACTAAATAAAGACAGACTATTAAAAGCAGTAAGGGGAAAAGGTCAAGTAACATATAAAGGCAGAGCCGGGCATGGTGGTGCACACCTTTAATCCCAGCACTCGGGAGGCAGAGGCAGGTGGATTTCTGAGTTCGAGGCCAGCCTGGTCTACAAAGTGAGTCCCAGGACAGCCAGGACTACACAGAGAAACCCTGTCTCAAAAAACAAAAACAATAAATAAATAAATAAATAAATAAATAAATAAATAAATAAACATATAAAGGCAGGCCTATTTGAATTACACCAGACTTCTCACCAGAGACTATGAAAGCCAGAAGATCCTGGACAGATGTTATACAGACCCTATGAGAACACAAATGCCATCCCAGGATGCTATACCCAGAAAAACTTTCAATTAGCATAGATGGAGAAATCAAAGTATTCCATGACAAAACCAAATTCAACCAATATCTTTCCATGAATACAGCCCTTCAAAGGATAATAACAGGAAAACACCAACACAAAGACGGAAACTACACCTTAGAAAAAGCAAGAAAGTAATCCTTCAACAAACCTAAAAGAAGACAGTCACAAGAACAGAATCCCAAATATAACAACAAAAATAACATGAAGCAACAATTTCTTTTCTTTAATTTCTCTTAACATCAATGGACTCAATGCCTCAATAAAAAGACATAGACTAATAGACTGGCTACACTAACAGGACCCAACTTTTTGCTGCTTACAGGAAACCCAACTGAGGAAAAAAGACAAACACTACCTCAGAGTGAAAGGCTGGAAAACATTTTTCTAAGCAAATGATCTGAAGAAACAAGCTAGAGTAGCCATTCTAATACCAAATAAAATTGATTTTCAACCCAAAGTTATCAAAAAAGACAAAGAGGGACACTTGATACTCATCAAAGGTAAAACCTTCCAAGATGAACTCTCAATTCTGAATATCTATGCTCCAAATGTAAGAGCAGACACGTTCATTAAAGAAACTTTAGTAAAGCTCAAAGCACACATTGCACCTGACACAATAATAGTGGGAGACTTCAATACCCCACTCTCATTAATGGACAGATCCTGGAAAGTAAACATAAACACATTGAAACTAACAGAAGTTATGAAACAAATGGATTTAACAGATATCTACAGAATATTTTAATCCTAAAACAAAAGGATATACCTCTTCTCAGCACCTCATTGTAACATCTCCCAAATTGACCACATAATTGCTCACAAAATAGGTCTCAACAGATACAAAAATATAGAAATTATCCCATGCACCCTATCAGTTCACCATAGACTAAGGCTGATTTTCAATAACAACAAAAATAATAGCCAACATTCACATGGAAAGTAAATAACACTCTACTCAGTGATAACTTGGTCAAGGAGAAATAAAGAAAGAGATTAAAGATTTTTTTTAGAATTTAATGAAAATGAATCCACAACATACCCAAACTTATAGGACACAATAAAAGCATTCCTAAGTATAAAACTCATAGCTCTGAATGCTGCCAAAATGACACTAGAGAGAGAGCATATACACTAGCAGCTTGACAGTGTAACTAAAAGCTCTAGAACAAAAGGAAGCAAATTCACCAAAGAGGAGTAGACTGCAAGAAATAATCAAACTTAAGGCTGAAATCAACCAAGTGGAAACAAAAAGAACTATACAAAGATTCAACCAAACTAAGAGCTGGCTCTTTGAGAAAATCAGCAAGATAGATAAACCCTTAGCCAGACTAACTAGGGGCACAGAGACAGTATCCTAATTAACAAAATCAGAAATAAAAAATGAGACATAACAACATATCCTGAAGAAATACAAAACATCATCAGATCCTACTACAAAAGGCTATACTCAAGAAAACTGGAAAACCTGGAGAAAATGAACAACTTCCTAGACAGATACTAGCTGCCAGAGTTAAATCAGGATGATATTAACAATCTAAACAGTCCCATTCCCTAAAGAAATAGAAGCAGTCATCAATAATCTTCCAACCAACCAAAAAAAAAAAGCCCAGGACTAGATGGGTTTAGTGCAGAGTTCTATCAGACCTTCAAAGAAGACCTAATTCCAACTCTCCTCAAACTATTCCACAAAATAGAAACAGAAGGTACTCTACCCAATTCATTCTATGAAGCCACGATTACTCTGAAACCTAAACCACACAAAGTTCCAAACAAGAATGAGAACGTCAGACCAATTTCTCTTTTGAATATCAATGCAAAAATACTCAATAAAATCCTCAAAAACCGAATCCAAGAACACCTCAAAATGATCATCCATCATGATCAAGTAAGCTTCATCCCAGGGATGCAGGGATGGCTTAATATATGGAAATCCATCAACATAATCCTCTATATAAACAAACTCAAAGAAAAAACCACATGATAACCTCTTTAGATGCTGCGAAAGCATTTGACAAAATCCAACACCCTTTCATGATAAAAGTATTGAAAAGATCAGGAATTCAAGGCCCATACCTAAACATAATAAGAGGAATCTATAGCAAACCAGTAGCCAACATCAAACTAATGGAGAGAATCTTGGAGCAATCCCACTAAAGTCAGGGACTAGACAAGGCTACCCACTTTCTCCCTACCTATTCAATATAGTACTTGAAGTAGCCAGAGCAATTCACCAACAAAAGGGGATACAAATTGGAAAGGAAGAAGTCAAAATACCACTATTTGCAGATGATATGATAGTATATATAAGTGACACAAAAAATTCCACCAGAGAACTCTTAAACCTGTTAAACAGCTTCAGTGCAGTAGCTGGATATAAAATTAACTCAAACAAATCAACGGGCTTTCTCTACATAAAGGATAAATGTGCTGAGAAAGAAATTAGGGATACAACACCCATCACAATAGTCATAAATAATATAAAATACCTTGGTGTGACTCTAACTAAGGAAGTGAAAGATCTGTATGACAAGAACTTCAAGTCTCTGAAGAAAGAAATTGAAGACAATCTCAGAAGATGGAAAGATCTCTCATGCTCATGGATTGGCAGGATTAATATAATCAAAATGGATATCCTTCTGAAAGCAATCTGCAGATTCAATGCAATCCCCATGAAAATTACAACTCGATACTTCACTGAGTTAGAAACGGCAATTTGCAAATTCATGTGGAATAATAAAAAAACTAGGATAGCAAAAAACTATTCTCAACAATAAAAGAACTTCTGGTGGAATCACCATCCCTGAACTCAATCTGTACTACAGAGCAATTGTGATAAAAACTGCATGGTATTGGTACAGACAGGTAGATCAATGGAATAGGACTGAAGACCCAGAACGGAATCCACACACCTATGGTCACCTGATCTTTGACAAGGGAGCTAAAACCATCCAGTGGAAAAAAGACAGCATTTTCAGCAAATGCTGCTGGCACAACTGGTGGTTATCATGTAGAAGAATGCGAACTGATTCATTGTTATCTCCTTATACAAAGCTCAAGTCTAAGTCGATCAAAGACCTCCACATAAAACCAGAGACACTGAAATTTATAGAGGAGAAATTGGCGAAAAGCCTCAAAGATATGGGCACTGGGGAAATATTCTTAAAAACAAAAACAAAAACAAAACAAAAACAAAAACAAAACAAAAACAAAAACAAAAACAAAAACAAAAACAGTCATGGCTTGTACTGTAAGATCAAGTATTGACGAATGGGACCTCATGAAATTGCAAACTTCTGTAAGGCAAAAGACACTACTGTCAATAAGACAAAAAAGGCACCAACAGGTTGGGAAAGGATTTTCACCAATCCTAATAGGGGTGATAGGGGACCAATATCCAATAAATACAAATAGTTCAAGAAGCTGGACTCCAGAAATTCAAATAACCGCATTAAAAAAATGGGGTACAGAACTAAACAAAGAATTCTCAAGTGAGGAATACAGTATGGTTGAGAAGCACCTGAAAAAATGTTCAATATCCTTAATCATCAGGGAAATGCAAATCAGAACAACCTTGAGATTCTACCTCACTCTAGTCAGAATGGCTCAGATCAAACATTCAGGTGACAGCAGATACTGGTGATGGTGTGGAGAAAGAGGAACACTCCTCCATTGTTGGTGGGATTGCAAGCTGATACAACCACTCTGGAAATCAGTCTGGGGATTCCTCAGAAAATTGGACATAGTACTACCAGAAGATGCAGCAATACCTCTCCTGGGAATATACTCAGAAGATGTTCCAACTGGTAATAAGAACACATGCTCCACTATGTTCATAGCAGCCTTATTTATAATAGCCAGAAGCTGGAAAGAACCCAGATGTCCCTCAACAGAGGAATGGATACAGAAAGTGTGGTACATTTACACAATGGAGTACTACTCAGCTATTAAAAACAATGAATTTATGAAATTCTTAGGCAAATGGGATATCATCCTTAGTGAGGTAACGCATTCACATAAAAACACACATGGTATGTACTCACTGATAAATGGTCATTAGACCAGAAACTTAGAATACTCAAGATACAATTTGCAAAACACAAGAATATCAAGAAGAACGAAGACCAAAGTGTGCATACTTCATTCCTCCTTAGAATATGGAACAAAACCCTCATGGAAGGAGTTACAAAGACAAAGGTTGGAGCTAAGACGAAAAGATGGACCATCTAGAGACTACCCCACCCAAGGATCCATCCCATAATCAGCTACCAAACCCAGACACTATTGCATATGCCAGTAAGATTTTGCTGAAATGACCCTAATATAGCTATCTTGAGTGAGGCTATTCCAGTGCCTGGCTAATACAGAAGTGGATGCTCATAGTCATCTATAGGATGGAACACAGGGCCCCCAATGGAGGCGCTAGAGAAAGTACCCAAGGAGCTGAATGGGTCTGCAACCGCATAGGTGGAACAACAATATGAAGTAACCAGTATTCCCAGAGCTCGTGTCTCTAGCTGCATATGTAGCAGAAGATGGCCAAGTCGGCCATCATTGGGAAGAGAGGCCCCTTGGTCTTTCAAACTTTATATGCCCCAGTACAGGGGAACACCAGGGCCAAGAAGTGGGAGTGGGTGGGTAGGGGAATGGGGCAGAGGGTGGTTATAGTGAACTTTTGGGATAACATTTGAAATGTAAATAAAGAAAATATCTAATAAATATAATGAAAAAAAAAGAATTTTTTTTTTAAAAGTAGGTTAGCTGACTGTGTCTCATGAAAGTCCAAGTAGGTCACTCAAATAAGTTCTTTCTGCATTCATTCAAGTTTATAATAAGGCATTTCCTCTCCTTATGAATATTCACATTTCTCAGTGTTAGTAGCTTTCCAGTGGTAAGAATAGCCGGTCTTGTCTTATTTCTTTGCTAATAAAATAACCAATAAGTACAACAAACCCATTGTGAAATGTGAAGCTACAGCCCAGGAAGGTTCCTTTTGTCACATGCTGTCACATGCTTCAGCTCTTGAGATCTTCACAAAAGGCCTTGATAACTTGGGTTCCCCTGTATCCTGTGCTACATGCCATCTATGTCTTCTGAAAATTAAACAATAATGCTAGATTTGACTCCACAGTGAAGGCACATAGCAGAGTCATTTGGCGGCTGCTGAAGGACTACTGCAGGGTCTGCCTCTTTTCATATCACTGGGCTATGCAACAGTGTTCTTGGAGAGCCCTGAGAAGCTCCTTTATCCTTGGCGGAGGCAATCTGTGGGTCCTGAATCCAATTCCTTTTTATGGGACTCCTGTAAGAGGGAATGCCAACCAACAAGTGAGTATATGAAAGCCACTGCCATGACATCTTCACAGAACACTCATCAAAAATATTAGGGACAATTTAGGAGGCCATCAAGTACATGAATAGGCTGGGCCTTTTGCCATGTGCCATCCACTGAGTGGGAAATATCACTGTAGGATCAAAGAGAAGATGCCCGAGGCCCAGGGATTGGTACATTTCCTCATGATGGAAGTACCTTCTTCAACAGTGATTGTCCTCAGGCCTGGCACAAAGTCACTTTTCTCTACTCAAACACTTTCTATGACCTCACCCCAGAAGTATAAGACATGATTTATTTGGGTCTTCTTGAAATGTTCACACATTGTGCTTAAGCCATTTCAGTGAGATGCATCACCAAATCTGGAACATAGACTCTCAGCCTCTTTCCCATTCTTACCTCTTGGTTAACATAAAAACATCTGTTGATAGTGATGCTCATTTTAATGCTGCCCTGTTGCCTAGAGAATGTTTTCTAGCTTCAATGTCTATCTCAGAGGCAGAAACCTTCATTCAGTCACTTACATGACAAGATGCTCCTTCCTCTTCTATCTCACAGACTCTTGTATGTCTGTGTGTTTCTATGATGAAACTCCCCCTCATTCAACTTCTGTTGCTATGTATACTTGAAAAGATATATGACACACCATATGGTGGTTAGTCTTGATAACTAACGTGCACACTACAGGATCACCCAACAAAAGGTATATGACACACCATGTGGTGAATAGTTTTGATAATTAATCTACACAGTATAGAATCGTCCAATGAGCCTCAGTGGAGGTATTGTCCAGATCAGGCTGTCCTGTATGAGAAATACATGAAGAATTTTCTTGATTGTTAGCTTTAGGTATAAAAACTGATGAGAAGAGTCACACTGCATGTGGGTATCCTTATTTAATAATCTGGGCCACAAATTTTATATAAGCAAAACCAGTACCCAACCAGAAGCAAGGCTAGCAAGTAGGCTGTGGGTTCTCTCCTCTTCCCCATGTCTTTACTCTGTGTTTCAGCAGCTGCTACCTTGGTTTCTACCTTTATGTATTTTAAATGATGGACAGTCACCTGGAGTTGCATGCTAAATAAGCACTTTCTTCTATTACATTGTTTTGTATCAGTGTGTAAGTCCCAGTAACAACTGGAACTTTATTCATTTTATTACTGAAGACTGAATCCTGACCCTGACAGTGCTGGAGCACATACAAGTCATGTATGTGTTGTAGAGCCTCCTTTCACATGTAAGGTCATGTGGTTATTGCAGAGCCTCCTTGCACATGTACAGGTCATGTGAGTGTTGCAGATCTTCCATGTTCCAGCTCTGTCTATGAGCACACTTCTTTCTTCATAGTTAGCCCATAGTGTTTTTCATTAGATGGGAGGAGATGGCTGGAAAAGATTCTTCCTTACTCCTATTATTCCCAGGTTAATTTCTATGTCTGCTGTTTCTTGTTTTCCGAATAAATTGAGACTACCACACCCACATTTCTTTCTTGTCCATCGATTTTGGTTCTTTTAGTCTATCTTATCTACAGTTGTACACTGATTATGATCAATGTAGTTCAATCATGACAGATTTTGACACCCATTTTGTATGTTTATTTTCCACTGAAGTCCTCTGTTCATGCTGAGTTCTGCTAATGCACATGATATGAAGCCAGCTTTGTGATATGAGGTCTTCAGTTCCCTGCTTGGCTCAGTTTTGGCACTATGACTTCCATACAACCAATCCCAATCATTCATTTTAATGTAGGTAAGGTATTTTTATATTTTACATGGAGTTTGCTTTTAGGAATACCCCTCTCTCTCTCTGTATATCTAGCCTGCTGGTCCACTCTCTCTGCATCAGTTTTTAGTTACACTGAACTTAACATTGCCCTCACCCTTCATGATTCATCTGTGTTTACAGCTCTGTTAAGCTACTTCATTGAGATTATGAATGGAAACTTATTCATCTAATTATCTGACCTTTACATTTGGAAATTCAGAGGAACTTTGCTTTGGAGCAGTTTGTTCCACTGTGCATTGAAAACTTCACTGTATTGCCATGTTTTTCTAACATTATGTTTCTAATTTCTATATCTATTTTTCTATGTCAGAAAGATCTGAATTACTTGATTTCTTTTCCAAATAATGTCATCCCTGGTTACAATCTGCTTTCTATTTGTAATAGTTAAACTTACTCTTGCCATTGCACAATAAAACACAAACACACACATCCATATGTACATATATATCCACACAAATACACAAAACATACATGTTGAGGTTCGGTCTCTTGCTATGCATTTTAATGCTACATTCTGTACCTGAAGGGAAGAATTTAGGTCTATGAGTGAATTTTCATATTTAGAATCTTTTTTTTTCTGCAAACCTTGTTCTTTGACTCAAAACTATTGGTTAAATACAATTGACTACAGCTAGTTACTGGAAGGACTAGAGGTAGGTGGGCTTTTATTTACCTGGTTGGAGATGGAGAAGAGAGAGGAGGAATGAAAGGGGAGAGGCCATGGAGGGGAGGAGAAAGAATGAGAAGATAGAAAGAAGCTATGATGAGGAGAGATAGACCATGAGCACACCATCAGGAAAAACAAAAATATTTGGAGTACACTGCTGGGGAGGTAGCCAGACCAAGAGTTAGAAGAGTAGATTAGGGGTGGCCCCCCAGTAATCATCAAAGCCAGATGAAATAACCCATAGTTTGGGTCTTGCTATTTGTAAGCTACTCAGGGTTAAGCTTAGTGGTTATACTAAACAAACCTACACATTCTCACACTCTTCTCCTTCTCCATCTCATTTCATGTCTCCTCTGTACGACATGACTCTCTCTGTTGACAAAGTTTCCAGCAGAAACTTCTGAAACTTTTCTGAAAGCTTCTCAGGTATTCCTCCTAGCACTTTGACAGCAGCACTGTTAACAAAGCTGTCTTTGCTGAAAGATTCCATACAACTTACCCTGTCAACTTCCTTTTCAAAAGCATTTACTTTTTTTCCATTTGACACCATCTTTAGGCTGGGTTGCTTTTGTGTCTCTTGTTTCTCAATTTCATGCCTTTTTCTGTATCTAGGCTTTAAATTGCACCTTTATGGTTATATCTTATCTTGATTCATCTTCTCTCCTCTTCAAAGACTTTATTGGAGAGAACAAACACTTCTATAACTTAATTATCATTTCTGAAATGAAATCTCCCAAAGGTGTATCCAAACTGCCTGATAATCTATCTTATTTATCATATCTTATTGTCTGTCTGCCTATCTATCTATCATCTATCTATCTATCTATCTATCTATCTATCTATCTATCTATCTATCTATCTATCATATATCTATTTATTCATCTACCAACCAATCTAATGACTAACTCATATCTTATCCATTTGTATATCTATATCATCTCTATTTTGGAGACAAGAATTTTGCTTTGTATCTCAGACTAGACTCTAACTGCAGGCAATTCTCCTGTATCACTGTTGCCCACTTGCTGGTAATAAAAGTATGTACCACCATAACCATCTCTAATCTTTATTTTGCACATTTATTCTCACTCTTTCTGCTCTTTGAGTTAACCATCTCTACACGAGTCCTTTAGACACTTAAATATATGCTTGACCCAAATTAAGTCATTACCTCATTTCTCCTTGATATTTCCTCCTCTTCTCTCTTCTTTCAGTGGGTGGCACTGTCTTTTGTCCAGTTTCCCAACATAAAAATGTGCATGCTTTATGTTCGTTTTCACACAGTGTGAACTATCAATTGTGCCAATTCTACTACAAAGCAGCTGCCCATTAAATCCATTCAAGGTTACATGGAAAGCTCATAGAAAAGGCATCATTCGATATATATGGTAGTGAAACACAGTTTACATTCTAGAGTTTTTAAGGGAAGTAGCATGCATAATTTCCTGAGGATTGCCTAAGGGTGGAGAGTCCAGGCAGTGATGAGATGAATTGTCCTCTAGGAAGCACCACAGTCCCTGTACAAAGAACTGTAATCCAGGGTCACAAAGACACAGCAGGGAACTGGGAAAAATATCAAGAATCAAGATAAGAGAGACTGGTGAGAAATAAGGCTGGTAGTGAGAACCAAGGCTAACTCATATAGGACTTGATGTATTTTATCGAGTCTTTTTTATTTGTTTCTTTTGTTTTTTACTAAATTAACTCTTTAAGGTTTTATAGTGAATTTATATTGGGATTTAACAAGATTGTGAGATGACCTGGTAGTATGTCATATAATGTCAATATGAAGGAGCAGGCTCATTTTATGGTGTTATTTTCATAGATGCAGACTCCTGTACCCCTGTACTTCACACAGAAACATGATTCAGATCCTTAATTTTCTCATATGTTCCCTGTTATCTCTACATCTGCTATTACACCCTTTTGAATCAACTCCCCATTTCACCAAACAGCAGGACTTTGGTAAGGCAAATGCCCTTCTAATGTATTTTTCTCTTAGAATGATCATTCTGGTTCTTTGTAGATGACATTATTCTGAATGTTGCCATTCTGTATATATTCACATAGATTTGGTAGATTTTTTTCCAAAGAATACTTTTTTTTTTTTCAATTCACAATATACAGTGGAAGTAGATGGCTATTTCAAGGTCTTATCACCTCTAATTAAAAGGTTATAAGAAAAATTCTATTAGCAATTTGAAGCTTCATTCTGGTTTCACAAATGATGAATGGTTCTCTTTGATAGCATCTTTTAAAAGATGTAGCTGTGTGAAAAATCACCCAAGAGGTGAACTTGTTCAATTTATCATTAACTTGCTTCCACAGATGCTTCCTGGGAATCATTGTAACCTGCTTAATTTCTCTGTGTGTAATGGGAAGCAAATAGCCTCAATTAGCGTACTGATTAGAAACTTCTTTAATGAGTTCCAGTACTTCTCCTCATTATTGCTGATACAGTACACTGAATTCTAGGAGTCGGGATTTGAACATTATTAGAACATAAAACCTAAACCATTATAAAACTCTTTTCCAATGGTATTTGTTGTTTATTGTTTACTTCTGTCTTGTATATGTGTGTAAATAGAGAACCACATGGGAATGGATTCACACATGTGAGCTTCAGCTGTTATAAGTCATATGTGATGGGGCATGGCTGGGCTATGTCTCAGGAGCTGGAGGATTGCAACCTGTGCTAATGACATGGTTACTACAGTGGATTGAGTTTGGTGGTGGCTTCATTGAGGGCTTTCGAGGAGTCATCAGCAATATTATGCAGGAAGTTTTATTGGAGCACCTCATGGGGCATTTCAAAGTAGGGACTGGGTAGCTTAAGGAAAGGAAAGAGTCACATGCAAAGTTATATTTATTCTAAAATGGTAAGTTAGTACCTACTCTTCCAGCAACACTAGAAAAGCACATTGTTCCTCTTTGTTCTACTCTGTCTTTTCTTATCATAAACAAGAGGGCTTCAGTGCCCCAGAACCTCTGCAGTAGTGCAGGTTCAGAGCCCCAGAACCTCTGCAGTAGTGCAGGTACCTGGCAGCAGCAATCGTGACTGCTGCTGTTGAAAATGTTGAGCAGGAATGTAGAAATTGTGGTCAAAGCATCATGCTTTTTCTTATGGAACGTGATAGCCCTATTTTCTATTGTTTCTGTTAGAGGTCTTTACTGTTATTCTCAGAATGTGGGAGATCAAGTGAAGGCTAGTCTCTTGCAAATGCCTCTTTGAAAACTTCTTACCCAGGAAGGCTCTCTTTTTTGCCACATTTTATGGTGACATAAAGTTTCATGGCATTTATGGAAACACATGTCATGAAGCAGATGGCTTGTTAGCCTGTTTTAGTAAGCTCATTCATATCCATACAATATTAAAACTTTTCCAAGTTCATGAATTATAAAAGAACACTAGATATGGGGTAGTCCAAAGAGCCCTTTTAATTATTAAAATTAGATATGCCAAAGGATTCAAACCTGAGTGGAAATTAAAAGTGGGCCTTGAATCAAGATAAGGAGGCTGAATTGGATTCTTTCGAAATTACTTCTCTTCGGGAGGTGCCGGATTTTAGCAAGTATCATAAGTACTAATTCAGTTTTATCTCTTATTACTTCCTGACACAAAGCCTTTGTGAGAGCTAATCTTGTATTATAGAGACCACTGACTTCCTAGAAGCATGCAACAAGCTCCTTTAAGGGGGTGCCTCCACACTAATGTCTCTGTACCTCCACATGTGGGCAAGTGGTCTTTGATGCTCAGGAACCCACCTAGATGTCCATACCTGCCTCAGACAAAACTTCCTTTAAGAGCACTGTCATGATGTGTGAGGACATCACTTTGCCGATCCAAGACTTTGCTAGCACTCAAAATTATCTGAGTTTGATTTCCCGCATCACAGGGACTGACAGTGCTGGTATATACCTTCAATTCCAGCACCTCATATACCTATGATATCCATCCTGGGAAGATCAGAAGTTGAATTACATAGTGAGTGCATTGACAACTGAAATACATGAGACCTTGTGCTTGTATTTTAGGAAACAAAATAAAAACATCACTCTTATTTTTTTCTTTTAATCTCTGAAGCCTTATGTGATTGTCTCCACCTCTGTCTTAGGCATATGTGTTTATACTATACCATCTGTAGGTTTCATGATTGCTGCTTCAGTCTCTGTGAGCCCCTATGAGTCCTACTTAGATGAATATGTTGGCTATATTGTCCTGGTGTCTTTGAGTGCTCTGGCTCCTACAATTCTTCTCCCTGAACGATGAGGGGAGGGATCTAACAGAGATCTACAACTGGGCGGTCTCCCTACTTCATGTTTGACTGCGGGACTCTCCTTCTGATCTCATTCACTGCCAGAGAAACTCTCACTGATGATGGTTGGGCTAGGCTCTGATCTATGCATACAGCAGAATATCATTAGGAATCATTTCATTGACTTTTTTCCACTCTAGTTCTCTGGGATGTCTTGCCTCTGGTTCCCGGATCTTCAGAAACCAGCCATGGTCTCCCTCATATAAAACCAGCCATTGATTGGCTATTCCCACAAGTTCTATGATACCATTGTCCCAGCATATTGGCAGTTAGGACAGACAATAGTTCAAAAGTATTGTGGGTAGATTTGGGTCCAAGTTCCAACAGTGGAAGCCTTTGCTTGTTACCAAAGATTGCTATTCATTCCATTCTCCATTGTTCCAGTCATTGCTAGGGTCACACTCACAGATTCTGGGGAAGTTTTGTTTGCACTAGGTTTCCACATTATCCTGTAAATGGCCTCCAATTCTAGTCTTCTCTCCCTTTTCCCATTATCACCTGTTTCTTCCTATTCCTATCCTTATCCACCCTGAGAAGACCTGCAATTTCTATTTTCTCTATCCAGGGAAGTCCATCCATCTAGTTGGAGCCATTCTTATTACTTCACCTCTCTGTGTCTGTGGATAGTAGCATAGTTATTATTTACTGAACAACTAATATCCACTTTAAGCTACTATTACTTAATTTTAAGTAATATTTACTTACCAATTAATATCAGTGAGTATACAACTTGTTTGGCTTTCTATGAGAGAAGGTCTCACGATGTAATCCTTGGTGACATTAGACCTTTTCTCTTATTCATGCTTGGTTCCAGCTTTTGTGTTATATTTTAGTACAGCCTATAAATTGCTGGAATTGCAGGCAGTAGCCTCCCTGCCTTTATTTGAATATCATTTTTAAGTATACTGTGGAACTTCTAGTGATGGCAACCCTCACTACATCTATTGAACATTTCTTCTTATGTTAGGTGTCAGGAAGAGCAGAGTTGATTTCTGCTCTGCTAAAAGGCCCTCTTTAAGCCTTTACTGCTGGTGTAGTTTTTCTTTTTTTTTTTTCTCTTCGTCTTCTTTGGCTCATGATTCTAATTTTATTATTATTGTGTTCTTATTTACATGAGTGAGGACTTTATTGTAACTGGAAGAGCTTCAGAGATATAGTTACTTACTGTCAGAAACTTATTGTCACTTATACTGTAGACATTATGTTAGACCCTAAAGACTAGTAAGACACAGCTTGCCCCTCAAGGACCTCATGGCCTCATGAATTAGATTGAAGTATTTAAAGAGTTAGAACAGTGGGGCATGGTGGCACACGCCTTTAATCCCAGCACTCGGGAGGCAAAGGAAGGCAGATTTCTGAGTTCAAGGCCAGCCTGGTCTACAAAGTGAGTTCCAGGACAGCCAGGGCTATAAAGAGAAGCCCTGTCTCAAAAAACCAAAACCAAACCAAACCAAACCAAACCAAACCAAAACAAAACCCCAAAACTAAAGAGTTAAAGCAGTGAAAATAAACACAAAACCTTCAGCAAGGAGAGGAAGCCCCTGTGAACTGTGGGTAAGCCAGGGCTGTATGTGGCTTCATCCTGATTTCTATGAAGACTCTTAGTTCTCCTCTTTTACTTCCTCCCTCCCTCATCTGCTTATTTTTAAGGTAGATAGTTATAATATCTTTGCTTTTCTTTTTTCTTTTCTTTTTTTTTTTTTTTTGCATGTGAGATGAAGGTATAAGGCAGTGCATGTGTGGAGGAGTGAAGGATGGAAGACATCCTGTCAAAAGCAGTTTTCTTTTCCTATGGAAATGAACTCAGACCCTCAAGCTTTGACATCAAGACGTTAGCTGTATCATGATGCTGGCCTTCTTTGAAAGTTATCTATAGACATTACCAGAGTGTGGATGGATGATACAAGGGTTAGAAAAAATGAAAATGTTGTGCCAACATATGGTACTTCAGGTTCTTATTTCTCAAATGGAAGTGTGTTAAGATACGTTTCTGAAATAGTTTAATAGATATATTTGTTTCCCTGGTTACTTTATTTTTTTTATTAGATATTTTCTTTATTTACATTTTAAATGCTATCCCAAAAGTTCCCTATAACCCCAACCCCCAGCCCTGCTCCCCTACACACCCACTCTCACTTCTTGGCCCTGGCATTCCCCCTGTACTGGGGCATATTAAGTTTGCAAGACCAAGGGGCCTCTCTTCCCAATGATGGCCGAATAGGCCATCTTCTGCTACATATGCAGCTAGAGACACGAGCTCTGGGGGTACTGGTTAGTTCATATTGTTGTTCCACCTATAGGGTTGCAGACCCCTTCATCTCCTTGGGTACTTTCTCTAGCTCCTCCATTGCGGGCCCTGTTTTCCATCCTATAGATGACTATGAGCATCCACTTCTGTATTTGCCAGGTACTGGCATAGCCTCACTCAAGATAGCTATATCAGGGTCCTTTCAGAAAAATCTTACTGGCATATGCAATAGTGTTTGGGTTTGGTGGCTGATTATGGGATAGATGCCTGGGTGGGATAGTCTCTGGATGGTCATCCTTTCATCTTAGCTCTAATCTTTGTCTCTGTAACTCCTTCCATGGGTGTTTTATTCCCTATTCTAAGGAGGAATGAAGTATCCACACTTTGTTCTTCGTTCTTCTTGATTTTCTTGTGTTTTGCAAATTGTATCTTGAGTATTTTAAGTTTCTGGGCTAATATCCACTTATCAGTGAGTTCATATCAAGTGACTTCTTTTGTGATTGGGTTACCTCACTAAGGATGATATCCTCCAGATACATCCATTTGTCCAAGAATTTCATAAATCCATTTATTTTAATAGCTGATTAGTACTCCATTGTGTAAACGTACCACATTTTCTGTATCCATTCCTCTGTTGAGGGACATTTGGATTCTTTCCAGCTTCTGGCTATTATAAATAAGGCTGCTATGAACATAGTGGAGCATATGTCCTTATTACCAGTTGGAACATCTTCTGGGTATATGTCTAGGAGAGGTATTGCTGGATCTTCCAGTAGTACTATGTCCAATTTTCTGAGGAACTTGCAGACTGATTTCCAGAGTGGTTGTACCAGCTTGCAATCCCACGAGCAATGGAGCAGTGTTCCTCTTTCTCCACATCCTTGCCAGTATCTGCTCTTGCCTTCACAGAGGGATCTCTTGAATTCCAATAATGAAATGACACATGTATACAGTTTAAAACAGTAACTACGAGAGATTGCTGGTATGATGAAAGAAATAAGGGGAAAGAGACTAAAAGATTTCAAAGTGCGGGTATTGGGGAGAATAAACCTAGAGAGTCAACATTAAAACCAGGGATATGACCACATTATACATTAAGGCATGCTGTGTACTCACCATGAAAGGGACAGCAACACCTGAAGATATGTTTAGTGTTGATATCTGCCTGTCAATCATTTCACTGTGTGCATCAATATATGTGGCTAAAACTAACACTCAGTTTCTTGTCTAGTATGTGCCAGGAAAGGGTTCAACCACCTGTTCAGTAGAATGAAAAAGTAAATAAAGAGATACTGAAAGCACCACACTTTACAATTTAAATGTACACAATGTAATTAAAGAATGCTGACTCTGAGACTTAGCTCCATGTTAACCATAGCTTTGTAGGTGTCTTTGTGCCTCTGTTGCCTTGGTTGTAGCTTCTACCAAACAGAATGATTGGGATCCTAGGGCCACAGGGGTCTATTTCAGCCTTCCCATTCTTTGTTGCTTAAGTTTTAATTCTCTGAGTACCATATAATAAATCTAAATAAGTGGTACATACATATTTAAACACGCATACATACATACATACATACATACATACATACAGACAGACAGACAGACAGACAGACAGACAGACTTGAATAAAATTTTATTTATTCAGATAGATTTTTGTGTACTTTCCTTAATGCCTGCTGAAATGAGATAGTAATATTATGATGTCTAACGTATTAGCAAAATTATTCTAAAGATGAGTGTTCTCTTCTTACAAATGTTAGGAATGCAGAAAAGAGAAAATCCAATTTGTTCTCTACATCCTGGCAGACAGTAGTTAGAGTTGATCACTTTGAAAGTTCACTATTGGCCAACTATCTGTAGCTAGTATGTTTAGAATAGGCATTCTTGGTCACAGATTTTACTTAAAACAATGTAGAAAAAGTCATATTATTAAAATCAAATCATCATTCATTTATTAAAAGTGACTTTTTCCAATTAAAAGTAGGTAGATTAAATTACACTTTTCTACTTTATCTTGTTTGTTTTCAAAAGCACGATTTGATTGTGGATGAACAATGCAATTCAATGCTGTTCATACAGGTGCAGATATCCTCTCCTATTACCAATCTCCAGCTCTACCCATCTAAATTATAGTCTACTCCTAGGTGATCTCTCGTAATTAACAATCATGAAGATTATCATGGCACATTTATGAATTTTAAAAAGTGTCCTTCTAAAAATTGACCGAGAAAATGACATTGTTCTTTACCATAAAATCAAAGGTTGTCCAGTCCCCTTCACATGCTGACCTCCCAGTGTCAAACCAATTACTAGCCAATTTTTGATAATGAGCAATCATATAATCATAAGATTGGAAGGGACCTTGGGAGGGCATATGATTCACTCTCCCATACCAGTGTGTGATGTAGTAAAGTAGTCTCAGAAAGCAATTCTGTACCTCTTTCCTTGGCATTTTTAAGACAAATACCTGCCATGACCTGACCTGTGATGCGCAGGGGTAACTTGTGTGGTGGTGAGTCTTCATCAGCTCCATCCTCTTCCTAGTCACACTACCTTCTTCTCCTGGTGCCTCTTGAATCAGCTAGCAAATGAACTTTGCACTGGAATCCTTAACTCTAGGCTCATTTCAGGTTAAATCATTTAGGATGTTCTGTTTCTACTCTCTAACAAAAGCAGAAATGATCACCTGGATGATGAATGTGTCCAATTGGTCAAATTAAAATATAATACCATGCTAAACTATGTATTCTACTTGATATACTGTCAGCACCAGATAAAACATCCAAGGGCAGGCACCAAAACCTGACACTATTACTGATGCTATGTTGTGATTTTAGACAGGACCATAGCATAGCTGTCCTCTGAAAGGCTTCACCAAGCAGCTGACTGAGACAGATACAGATACCCACAGTCAAACATTGTATGTAGGTTTGGGACCCTCTGGAAGAGTGATGGGAAGGATTGAGGGCCCTGAAGGGAATGGGAACCCCACAGAAAGACCAATAGTTTCAACTAACCTTGAGCCCTGGGAGCTCACAGTGACTGAACCATCCACTACAGAGAATACACAGGCTGGTCTAAGCCCCCCACCCCTGACATATATATAGCCAAGGGAAGCTTTGTCTGGCCTCAGTGGAAGACGACATGTGTAATCCTACAGAAGCTTCATGAACCAGGGTTGGGGGATACATTAGGTGGGTGACACCCTCTTTGAGGGGAGAGGGGGAACTCTGTGAGGGGAGACCAGGAAGGGGGCAACACTTGGACCGGCATTCTATTTTCTGTAGTAGCTCAAATGTATTTGAATTCTAAACATTGTTTAATTTTCATAATGATGATAGAGATATCAAAATCAATAACCATGTTTATTACTCTTATATAGAATGCAGCTGTTTTATACAGGAGCAGAAGAAACCTGATCTTAAAAACATTTCTCATATTTCCAAATTATTTCATGGGAAATTTTTAGTGTACTTGTCCAAGAGTTGGAATTTTATTCCTATTCTTTATTGTCATTGATATAGATGAATTTAAGCTGGGGGAAAAGATCAGAGTTAAATCTATTGCCTTAGGCTTTCCCTTGCTCTGAAGAGACAACTCTTATAAAGAACAGCATTCAAATTGGTATGGCTTATATTTTCAGAGGTTCAGTCCATTATGATTATGGCAGGAAGCATGGCAGCATGCGGGCAGACACAGTGCTGGATTTCCCAAGAGTTCTAAATATTCATCAAAAGGGATTCAGGCAGCTAGGAGGGTCTCATTCCACCTCCAAAATGACTCACTTCCTCCAACAAGGCCACACCTTCCAATAGTGCAACTCTGTGGGCCAAGCATATTCAAACCACCACATCTATGGTTGACGCAGTGTGTTTAAGTAGTAGTATACCAAGTAATAAAAAAAAAAGTCACTTTGCTCAGGTAATTAAAGTTAACACACATCGAGTGCTAACGATAAGTTGAGATTCCATTTAGAAACAGAACACATTGATTGATCAGTCATGATAGGGGCTGTGCACTCTTCTGCTCTCTTCTGCTCCACCTCATTCACCATTCTGTACTCCAAAATTTACCTACGGAAATGTCAAAGTATGAGTGACCAGTGAAACATTTTGTCTCCCACCTATTAAAGATTTTTCTCATTGTATTCTCTCCCTCCCCCATCAGATCCTGTTTCTTCCTATCCAGGTGATATGGAAACCTAGTATAGAGGAAAGTTCCTGGAACCTATGCGGGTGACTCTAGCAAGGAGTCCTACCTAGTGTGAGAGGATATGAAGCCTGGACCAGTCATTTTCTGTAACTAGGTTAGAGGCCCAGCAGTAGGACTGGGGCATCAGCCCAGCCACCAACTCTATGATGCATGAACTGCCCTGCCCACTGGATTCTCTGGGCCAATGGTGGCTCAGAGCTTCTGAGAATGGCCAAACAATGATTGATCTAAATTAAGGCCTATGTCAAAAGAGGTAGCTCATGCTCATCACTGCCTAGATGTCCAGTATCCACAAGCTGAAGGGCTGAGAGGCGGAGGGTCCAACCAAACACAATTGACAAAAACAAGTCAGAGAATTGATTCCTATTGGTATCCTGCTATTCTCATAGACTGGTACCTAACACAATTATCATCAGAAAGGCTTCCTCCAGGTGGTAAGAAGGGAAGATATGGAGACCCACAACCAAACATTGTGCAGAGATTGGCTAACTCGAAGAAGGAGAAGAAGAAGAAGAAGAAGAAGAAGAAGAAGAAGAAGAAGAAGAAGAAGAAGAAGAAGAAGAAAGAAGAAGAAGAAAGAAGAAGAAGAAGAAGAAGAAGAAGAAGAAGAAGAAGAAGAACAAGAAGAACAAGAAGAACAAGAAGAACAAGAACAAGAACAAGAACAAGAAGAACAAGAACAAGAAGAACAAGAACAAGAACAAGAACAAGAACAAGAAGAACAACAAGAAGAAGAACAAGAAGAAGAAGTGGAGGGGGAGGAGGGGGAGGAGGAAGTAGGATGTTGGAGCCAGAGGGGTCAAGGACATCAAAAAAATCCAGCCTACAGAATCAGAGCCCTAATCAAGGATCATAGGAACTCACAGAGACTGAAGCTACAGCCGTGACCTTGAACGGCTCTGCTAAGCCCTCTGTATACACTCTGTGATTATTTAGCTTGGGGTTTTTGTTGGGCTTCTAACAGTGGGAGTGGAGGTTTCTTTGACTCTTTTGATTGCTCTTGGAACCTTTTTTCTTTTACTAGCTTGCCTCATCCAGCTTTGATAGGAGAGTTTATGTCCAGTCTTGTGGCATTTTATTATGCTGTGTTTGGTTGATATCATTAGAAGGGCTACCCTTTTCTGAAGGGAAATAGAAGAACAGTGAATCTGGTCAAAAGGGGGATGAAGGAGGGGAGGTATTGTATGAGAGAATAATAAATTTGAAAAAATCTATTTTCAATATAAAGAATGTTGATGAGTATACACAAATATATTAAACAATATTTAATAACAAAAAGGTTGTTGAAATTCTCCTAAGGAGTATAAAACTTTGGCACTATAAATATAAAAATACTATTTTTTTAAATCGTCTTCCTTCCTTTCATTATTTTATGAGAACAGTGAATAAATAATGGAATCCAACATCCTCACCCCCTTTTAGTGTTAAGATTTTACACTGGCATGAAATATGCCTTCTGGCTCTGAGAATCCAGTTTTGACTGCATTAATTTCAAAGAGACTAGCTACTGCTATTCCAGTAGGACATCAAAAGGATAGTGGTTTATGGGGCACAAGGATCATTTAGGCATTTTTCTCAATTATATTTCTTAGTGTCTAAGTTTCAAAATAGGCTTATATCTGTTATCTCGAACATCAGGCTTACCTACTTTTCACTAACCCTGAGATATGAGTTTTTTCTGTTTGTTTTTTTTTAGCATCAAAAATTAAGAATAAACTTAACTTCACTATAACTTCTGTAACTCTGCAGATTACTTGAGTTGTTCTCAAGGCTTGTTGAGTGTCCAGGTTTAGCTTTATTATTATTTTTTTTTAATCTTCCTATACTGAAGTCTCACCATATATGATTGGCTTTGGGATTATATATGCTGGGGATATCCATGACCTGTAAGAATGGATTAGAATCAGAGTATCCTCACTAATCCTCCTTCATCTTTGGATTACAGTGAAAATAATATTGATGAGAGATACCAGTAATCACTCACAGGCAACAGCAGCTTTGCTGGATCCCTCCTAATCATTTAAAAGATTGATGATCATAGTTCTGACTTCAGAAGTAGTAAAGGGTGTCTTCAGGCTTCCCAGACAAAGCCGCTATCACTAGGTAGACAGATAACCACAAGGTCAAACAAGGAAGTTCTACAGCTATGATAGCTATGATAAGACTTAAAATAACTAACCATGTGATCATGCATTATGGCCATGGATTAAATACTTAAGGATTTTTAAGTGAAGATGTGAAACATGGAAAGTTTGGCAATCTTGACACTTTTAGAACTCACTGCAACCTGGAAAAATGCTCATTGACCTACTCCTTGGGTGCCCTGAAGCCTGACTGTGCAAGCCACTGTCTCACCACATAGCAACTTTGTCACAGGGTAGAGGGCAGACATATCTTGGTGTGGGATGGTGACATTTTATCTGAGAGCACTGTCTGCATAGGACTACAGGAACTAGATATTACATCAACCCATCGTGGGTTTATGGTATGGGAATAGACACGGCATGAGGGATGTAGACATGGATCTGCCTACAGTGAGGACATTTTGCCATTCTTTATGAACAGTAACAATGATGTATGTAGCCCAGTGAGCATCATCCTTCTTGCTTCCTTTTGTAGAAAGAACAGTTGCATAAAGAAAACTTTGAGACTTCTTCTAACTATCATTTATTCTTGTTATTGTTCTTCAACCTCAAAGGAAGAAAAAAGACTGGTTTTCTGAAGGATTTACGGTTTTGGCGTCACCATCTGGGAGGGACTGTGAATCTCATAGAAAGCACAGTCATGGAAATTTTCCATGCTGGGGTTGATTGAGCTTGCCTATCTGGCCAGCGCCAACTTATTCTGTGGGCAATGTGTGTGAATCCCAAGACATTTGGGTTTTGTTGATTTGATAAGTACCAGACCACTTCTGGCTCTCTGGCACACCTGCTGACTCCCTGGTGTTGGCTTCCTGCTGCTCTGTCCATCTGTTAAGAATTTATTTACAAAATACACTAAAATGCAAACCACACTGGTATGGGATTTAGCTAGTTTCCCTCTGCCTAGGAAGTGGCATCCTGCCAGAACACAATTTCCAATTGTTGCAGAACTTGAGTACAAGAAATTGAAAGGTTCCAGGGACTCTTATTCCTATTTGAAATCCCTCAGGCAAAATGGAAAGAAATAGTCTGTATTTCTAGACAGTGTAGGTAATGCTTACATTACACAAAGGTACAGAGTTTATTTCTAGGGCTGACTGAGGAGGGAAAACAAAACTGGTAATGAAGAACACACAGTTATCACACATGGATCTCCCATTGCAAGTTCCTAAGATTTTCTTCAGAGCATTGACTTTTGTAAACATTACATCAGTTAATGTCTGAGTGAAGGAAGAAGTTTTTTTTGGGTTTTTTTTTTTGTTGTTTTTTTAATTTGAAAGTACTTATTCACATATACACATGTCAATGTGTGACAATGTGGAAGTAGACATGAGTCACAGAATATTTATTTTATAACATAAATGTTGCCATGGAGTCAGGGCATGGAATGGAGATTATTAGCAGGTAACATATAAAGTCATCCAGGGTATAACAGTGACTGAAAATAATGGCAATTATAAACAGTCAAGCCATTTCAGGAACTAAGAGAAAAGTCAGGATTTTTATGAATGTAAACAGTAGCAGAGAAATAAATCTATTGTGTTTTGTTTATGTTTATAACACTCAATGCCATCTTCTTGTGGAGAAGCAGTTGGATATTTAAATTATACTAGTTAGAAACACAACGGCAGAGGAAGTTTTCAGAGACCTGGTCTTGAGGTCAGTGCCATTCTAGTTGACTCTAAAAAGGGTCTTGGCTGAGCATAATAGGGGAACTGAACTCTTAGGCTTCCCATCTCTTTAGGTGTCAAAAAATTAATAAAACTTGAGCTTGGTAGTTCATAAAATGTTTTGCACCCAGTCAGCTCTGACTCCTGTGATCATTGCATATAAACTTTCATTAAACATATTTATTGAGTACCTTGAGGTAACTCACTCACTATTTGGGAGGGGTTACACTGTTCTGTGTGTCATATTGCCTAGTAGGCTTAAACAATTTTGAGGCTGAGCATTCAAGCATCGACATTAACTCAAGTTGCTGTAATAAAAAGTCTCAGACAAGATGAACACAAGCAACAGAGAAGCATTTTGACAGCTCTGAATTCTGGGAAATTGAGGTCTGGTGCCAGAAGTTTATATATCTCTACAGGAAACCACACCCCTTCTTCAAGTATAGAACATTATTTCTGAGTTCCTCAACTCCTTTCTAAGGTTCTGAATATTTTCATGATCATGAAACACTTATCACTGAACCATGTCCCCAATGGTCCACATGTGGATACTAATGCAAGCCGTATTAGCTGTCAGAATGTGAACTCTGAATGGACACAGACACCCAGAGCATCATAAGTTAGGATAATATTTGTGAGCTCTCACTTGGAATCTAATGCATATAAGTATGCTGATCTTATATTTCAGAATTTTGTTATCCCAATCAGATAATTATTTACAAACTATTGTTGCTCTGACATTTGTCAACTTTATTTCTAGAAGTGAATAAAACATTGAAAATCATTTATTAAAATATGAACTTGATTATAATTTATGATTTTTACTCATACTTTGAGATTAACATACATGTGTGCAATTATTTTGACCATATCAACCCCTGCACTCTGTTTCCAATTACTCCTAGAAGTCTGTCATCTCTCCATCCCGACATGGTTGTCATATGTCCCTCCCAACTTCATAGTATCTGAGTCCAATCAATGTTGCCTATATCTGTATCAATGTAAGTTAATCCACTTAGACTTGGACAACCTACCAGACTTCACTTTTCTGAAAAGGATGGACTCTTCCTATCCCAGTGTCCTTCAAAGCCAGTCTTCACAGATATGCATCTTACAGTGGGTCAATGTTTAGAATATACAGATAACTAAAACAACTAAACATGAGAATAGACATCCCATTTTAAAAATGGACTATGGAACTGAAGAGCTAATTTGTAAAATTAAATAAATAAAAGTGGTGAAAAAAATAAAATAAAAAGGATTCAACACTCTTAGCCATCAGAAAAACATGCAGTTTTAAACTATTTTAAGAACTCTTTTTATCCATGACAGAATGGTTAAGATAAAAAATACAAATGACAGCTGTTGGGAAAGATGGGTAGAAAGGAGACACTCATTCTTGGTGGGAGTATAAACTATCCATCAATTATGTAAATCAGTGTGAATATTCTTCAAAAAGAGATAAATAGTCCTACTTCATGAGCCAGCTATAACATTCCGGGGCATATATCTAAAGGACACTATATCCAGCTCCAAAGTTCATGCTCACCCATGCCCATTACTGAATCTACCCACGGTAGCTAGGAAACAGATGCAGCATGGATGCCCATCAACTGAGGAATGGATAATGAAAAATTCTTTTTTCAGTTGAAAATAGAAAGAAAATCATGAGATCTGTAGGGGAATGGATATAGATGGAACAAATTACCCAGAGTGAGGTCACACAAACCCAGAAAAACAGAGACAAATGCTACGGACTTAGGATTTGAAACTGTGAAAGAGAAAAAAAAAAAACCCTTCATCTTCCTCTACTGTGTTAGAGGAATCAAATTCAGGCACTGTCTCTGTTTTCTTGTTTTAAGAACTTGAACATTGTTGGCTGTCTTTCAGCAGCTGATGCTTATGCAAATCATATCTGTGCTGTGAAATCTGTAGAAAGTCATAGACACTTAATGTGAGTGAATTTCCACAAGGAAAAAATGACCATTAAAAGATTTAAGTGTGTGTGTGTGTGTGTGTGTGTGTGTGTGTGTGTGTGTGAGAGAGAGAGAGAGAGAGAGATGTTTCACTAGCAAAACAGTCATACTAATGATTCTTTATACACTTTCAGTTTTGTCTTCTTTGTCTCTGTCTCCCTCATGTCTCACTGTGTCTCTCTGTGTCTCTCTGTGTCTCTGTCTCTGTTTCTGTCTCACCCCCCCCCCACACACACACACCAGGGTAGATTAGATTACCCATCTTTGTAGCCACAGATACAATGACAGAGAAGCATAAACTTCAGAGATCTGTCTTAACTTGAATGAATAAAAGAGAAGTTACTGCTAGTCCTCCTATGATGGCTGCACTTCCTATCACTTTTCTGCCTTTCTACAGCCATTTCTTGTTGGTGTCCCTAATGTCTTCCACCTGGATATTGGGCCTCACTCATTTCTAACCAGTACTGGCCATGGTAAATGACCCATTGAGAACATTGGCACTTCTACCTGTGGGGATGGCAACTAATTTTGCTGCCTTTGACCTCATTCTGCCCCAGGCACCTGCAGGCTCTTCAAATTGCAGGTTGCCCTCTGTTTCTGCACCTGGGAAAATCGCCTTTGCCAAAGTCATTTAATGTTACACCCGTTTGATTACTGAACAATTTGCTTAAGGAGAAGTTTGTTTTAAATATTTCCCATGTTACCAGCACCTTGCTCCACCCATTCCAGCCTTGCTCCACCCCTTCCGGCCTTGCTCATCAGCTTCTCATCATGTGTCAACCTTGGCTTTTCACCAGATTCTGAAAGGCAGTGCCCAAGCTCCCCCTGATACAGAGCTAAACAAAGAATTCTCAACTGAGGAATTCCAAATGGCTGAGAAACACCTTAAAAAATGTTCAATATCACCAAGACTCTTAGGCAGAAAGGTTATTTTGAAGAGCAAGAATTTGCTAAGAAACAGTGACCTCTTAGAGATTTTATGTCTGTTTGAGCAAAACATGTTCAAGGCCACTTCCTATCTTCTCTAATAGAAGGAAGGCAGAACACCAGATGTCTTCAAGCCTTTAAAATTTTGGTTATGCAGACTTTATTTGCCCCAATACAGGGGAACACCGGGGCCAGGGGGTGGGAGCGGGTGGGTAGGGTAGCAGGGCCGGGAGGGGGGAGGATATAGGGAACTTTCTGGATAACACTTGAAATGTAAATGAAGAAAATATCTAATAAAAGTTGAAAAAAAAAAAAAAAAAAAAAAAAAAAAATTTTGCAGAAGACACCAGAAGAACTTTCATGAGGGCATTGGTAGCGCATCATCAGATTTGGGCCCCCACACAGTTACCTCCCAATGGTTTGCTGCCCAGTGTGGAAAGGCCCTGTCAACATCTTACTTCTTTATAAATGTATTATTCCTTATTAGTAATTCTATGTAAGCCACTCTCTGAGTCATCTCCTATGTTTGCTAGAAATATATATGTTAATAAAGTTTGGTTTGCTTTTCTTTTGTTAATATGGCTTTTGTTGCAAAGTTTCCAGCTGTGAATTTAAGAAGGAAGAGGGACAGTTATGGTTCCTTCCCCTTCAGGATACATATTAGGAAAATGTAACTTGAAATTGTCATTATTTTATGGTAAATTTTATGTTCTTATAAAGATAGATTTACCATGGGAGAATACAACTTCCTTAATAAAAAGAGACTGACACAAAATCACTAAAATTGAAAGAAAACTATTCCCAGAAACAACAGAAAACTCAACAGAATATATCTTTAATATTAAAATGTCAGAGTAGAAGGAAATCAGATTAAATGTGTAATAAGAATTACTTATAAAATTATTGGAAACATCTGCAACCAGTGTTTGTTATTCACGTGACAGAAAATGTTTGATTTTAAATGTTCAAAGGAGTAGCTTGGCATTGGGTATGCTTCTCTGTGAATGTTGAACAATTCAGCCTTGCTGTTCTGTGTCCACAATGGGGAGTAAAGGACAGACCCCATTCAGTATAAAGCAGGGCTTCCTCTACAAGAGCCCCTGTAGATGTCTCTGGCCTAGAATAGTTCCAGACCCATGGTGCATACACATTGTAAAGTTTAATTTATAAATTTAACATAGTAAGAAATTATCATTAGCTAATAATAAGTAGAAAAAATTAATGGTAGGGTGTAATCAAGGGCATGTGATCATAATCTCTCAAAACAACCTATTACTCTGTCCAGACCCTAAATGATTGGAAACAACTCAGACACTGGTACATAATGATGTAACATGTCATGCCATGCCATGTCAGATCTGATGGCTAAGATAGCCACAATATGCCCAGTGCTCAAATGGTTTATATGGAAACTTTAGGCGAAAGAATTATTCTATTCCTAATGTGGCATTGTGGGATGACAGGAGACAAAAGCCTACTATATTTAAACATAGAGAATGCTTATTTATAGAAGTTTCTACTTTAAGGCTTAAGACCTCAGTTGGTTTTAGGTGACAGGGACAACACAAAGTGTAACCATGTAAGACAATGACTGGTATACTCTTGAGACACACAATCACAACTGTACTGTCAAGACAAGACAAAAAAGATTGAAAATCACTGTCCTGCTAGTCAGAAAGCTGTGTAGCTCATAACTGAGAAGCAGAGGCTGAGAGAGAGGAAGGGACAGTACAAGGTATATTCTTCAAAGACACACATTCAACCAGGCCAGACTCCTACAAATCAGTTCAGTAAGAGTCAATCAAGTAACTGCTCAGCAATGATGCTGGTACCTCAGAATCCAATCTCTGATGAGTGACTGGAGCCACCAGCTGGAAGGAATCCCTTCTACCACATGAGCCTAGGAGCCACTTCACACACAACTTCTAACAGAGAGCAAGCACTGAGCTGACCCAGTGAGGCTCCTGAGCCTCCTTTCTACCCCCCTGCTTCTTGTCTACCTTTTTTTGTTGATTCCTTGGTCTGTTGTAGGATATTTTTGACCATGACTGGCAGTAGTTTTGACTTAGATCATTAATTGGCACATGGAAACTCTTACACAAACCCACTGTAGCATCCTGCAGATTGCAAGGGCACCACAGCCATTGAGGACTTCATTCCAGATAAGCTCTTCAATGATGGCAGGCACGCAAAGGAGTTTGATTTCCCTGTCTTTTGTTTCAGTACAAACTCCATTCTTCAAAAGTGTAACCCTGACTCTTCTAGATTCATTTCCATGATTATTCTAAAGCTTCTCCAAATGATGTGGGTAGGAACTTGTGGCTAAAAGAAGGGTCACAATTAGGAATGGGTGAAAAGGTTAAAGAATGGCATTTCTGTGAACCATTGTACCATCTTGGTGGTACTTTGGTTGTTAGTTTGGCCATTGCACTGTAGGTATTAGGTGAGTTATACGCATGCCCTCAAAGAGGAGCATTGAGAGTAGAGACTTCTTGATGAAGAGTGTACACCCTGAGATCAAGCATTGACTTAGCTGTGGATTTCAGCAGGGAACTCTTACCAGAGAACTGAAGGCGGAAGAAGAATGATGGTCCTAAAATACCAAATCATTCAAATAAAAAATTTCCCCTTTGGCTAAAAAGTGTATATATTTATTCACACACACACACACATACACACACATATCACACACACACACACACACACACACACACACACACATACACACACACACACACACACATTTTAACTCAGTTATGCCTTATCAAGACTTTTCTCAACATGCCTTATGATCACCAGCTCCCAATTTTATTTTATTTTATTTTACTTTTTTCAGGTAAAGTCATTCGATCCCGATAAAAGATACAGCAAAATGATTTATGGGGTAAGGGGGCTTACAAACATAATGGAGTAAGTACCATGCACAGGGCCCAACAGTAGAAAGCTCTGACTCAAACAAGTTAGCATCTTACCATCACTCAAGGGCCATGGCAATGCTCACATATGTCATGCATACAAACACACATACTTACACACTGCAAAAAATATTTAAAAATATATTTAAGAACAATAACTCTTCATGTTTCTTTTTAGAAAAGACAATGACTTTGATAATATCAATGAAACCACTAAGATACTTTGAAATTCTTATTGTTACATGTATACAATATCTCTACACTTGTCAAATATTTTTTGTAGCATTTTGAATTTTTATTGCATATTTTATTTATTTAAATTTCAAATGCTATCCCCTTTCCACTTTTCCCCTCCAGAAAGCCTCTACCCTCCCAACCCCCACCCCACCCTCTACTGCTCACCAACCCACCCACTCCTGCTTCCATGTCCTGGCATTCCCTACACTGGGGCATTGAGCCTTCATAGGACCAAGAACTTCTCCTCCCATTGATTTCCAACAAGGTCATCCTTTGCTACATATGCAGCTGGAGCCATGGGTTCCTCCATGTGTATTCTTTGGTTGGTAGTTTAGTCCCTGGAAGCTCTGGGGGGATCTGGTTGGCTGATATTGTTGTTTGTCCTGTGGGGTTGCAAACCCCTTCAGCTCCTTCAGTCCTTTCCCTAACTCTTCCATTGGGTTCCCCATGTTCAACTCAGCCAAATGATTGGCTGTGAGTATCCACATCTGAATTTGTGAGGTTCTGGCAGAGCCTCTCATGAGACAAATATATAAGGCTTCTATCAGCAAGCACTTCTTGGCATCCACAATAGTGTCTGGTTTAGGTGTCTGTATTTGGGATGGATCCTCAGGTGGGGCAGTCTACGGTTGGCCTTTTCTTCAGTCTTTGCTCCACCCTTTGTCTTGGTATTTCCTTTAGACAGGAACAATTCTGGGTTGAAAATTTGGAGATGAGTGGGTGACCCGATCCCCCAACCAGGGGCCTTCCCTAAACTCTGGATATGGTTTCTACAGGTTCTCCTTCCCAGTTGTTGGGCATTTCAGCTAATCTCATCCCAGTTAGGTCCTGGGAGTCTCTTGCTTTCCTGACATCTGGGACTTGCTGGTGGCTATTCCCAGTTAACCATTTCCCCATTGCAACAAACTTCTGTTCAAATTCTTGACCCTCTGTATATTATCTACATCTCCTCACAAACCTGATCCGGCCCATCTTTTCTCCCTCCTCCTCCTCTCTTCCTCCCAAGTCCCATCCACCCTATATCTCTGTGAGTATTTTGTTCTGCCATATAAGAAGGACTGAAGTATCCACACTTTGGTCTGCCTTCTTCTTGAGATTAATATGGTCTGTAAATTGTATCTTGGATTTTCTGAGCTTTTGGGCTAATATCCACTTATCACTGATTGCATATCATGTGTGTTCTTTTGTGACTGAGATACCTCATACAGGATGATATTTTCTAGTTCCATCCATTTGCCGAAGAATGTCATAAAGTCATTAGTTTTAATAGCTGACTAGTACTGCATTGTGTAAATGTACCACAATTTCTGTATCCATTCCTCTGTTGAAGGACATCTGGGTTCTTTCAAACTTCTGGCTATTATAAACAAGGCGTGTGGTGGCCCACACCTTTAGTCCCAGCACTCGGGAGGTAGAGGCAGGCAGATTTCTGAGTTCGAGGCCAGTTTGGTCTACAAAGTGAGTTCCTGGACAGCCAGGGCTATACAGAGAAACCCTGTCTCAAAAAAAACAAAAAGAAATAAAGAAATAAAGAAATACATAAATAAGGCTTCTATGAACATAGAACCTGTGTCCTTATTATGTGTTGGAGCATCTTTTGGATATATGTCCAGGAGTGTTATTGCTGGGTTCTCAGGTAGTACTATCTCCAGTTTTCTGAGGAACCACCAGACAGATTTCCAGAGTGGTTGTAGCAGCTTGCAATCCCACCAACAATGGAGGAGTGTTCCTCTTTCTCCACATCCTAGCCAGTATCTGCTGTCACCTGAGTATTTGAATTTAGCCATTTTGACTGGTATGAAGTAGAATCTCAAGGTTGTTTTGATTTGTATTTCTCTGGTAACTAAAGATGATGAACATTTCTTTAGGTACTCCTGGGCCATTCAATATTTCACAGTTGAGAATTCTTTGTTTAGCTCTGTACCCCATTCTTAATAGGGTTATTTGGTTCTCTGGACTCTAACTTCTTGAATTCTTTTTATATATTGGATATAAGCCAGCTATAGGAAACAGGCTTGGTAAAGATCTTTTCCCAATCTGTTGGTTGCCATTTTGTCCAATTGACAGTGTCCTTTGCCTTACGGAAGTTTTACAACTTTGAGATCCCATTTTAGAGCATAAGCCATTGGTGTTCTGTTCAGGAAAATTTGCCCCACGCCAATGTGTTTGAGGCTCTTCCACACTTTCTCTTTTATTAGATTCTGTGTATTTGGTTTTATGTGGAATGTCTTTGATCCACTTGGACTTGAGTTTTATACAAGGAGATTAAAATAGATCAATTTGCATTCTTCTTCATGCTGACCACAAGTTGAACCAGCACTATTTGTTGAAAATGCTAGCCTTTTTCCAGTGGATGATTTTAGATCCTTTGTCAATGATCAAGTGACCATGGGTGTGTGGGTTCATTCTGGATTTTCAAGTCTATTTCACTGATATAGCTGCCTGTCTGTGTACCAAGACCATGCAGTTTTTATTACTATTGCTCTGTAATACAGCTTGAGGTCAGATATGGTGATTCCCTCAAAAGTTCTTTCCTTGTGTTTTTGTTATTCCAAATGAATTTGCAAATTTCCCTTTCTAGCTCTATGAAGAATTGAATTGTAATTTTGATGGTGATTGCACTGAATCTGTAGAATGCTTTCTGCAAGATGACCATTTTTATGATATCAATCCTGCCAATCCATGAGCATGGGAGATTTTTCCATCATCTGAGAACTTCTTTGATTTCTTTCTTCAGAGATTGAAGTTATTGTCATACAAATTGTTCACTTGCTTGGTTAGCATCTTTGCAAAGTATTTTATTTTATTTGTGACTATTGTGAAGGGTGTTGTTTCCCTATTTTTTTTCTCAGCCCATTTATTCTTTGTGTAAAAAAAGGCTACTGATTTGTTTGAGTTAATTTTATATCTAGCCACTTGGCTGAAGTTGTTTATCAGCTATAGGAGTTCTCTGGTAGAATTTTTGGGGTCACTTAAGTATACCATTGTATCATCTGCAAATAGTGATATTTTGACTTCTTCCTTTCCAATTTGTAGCACTTTGACCTCCTTTTGTTGTCTAATTGCTCTGCCTAGGCCTTCGAGTACTATATTTAATAGTTAGGGAGAGAGTGAGCAGCCTTTTCTAGTTTATGATATTGGTGAAATTTCTTCACGTATCTCATCATTTAGTTTGATATTGGCTTCTGGTTTGTGATATATTGCTTTTACTAAGTTTAGGTATGTCCTTTGAATTTCTGATCTTTCTAATACTTTTACCATGAAGAGGTGTTGAACTTTATCAAATGCCTTTTCAGCATCCAATGAGATGGTCATGTGGTTTTTCTGTTTGAGTTTGTTTATATAGTGGATTATGTTGATGGATTTCCATATTTTAAACCATCCCTGCATCCCTGGGCTAAAGCCTACTTGATCATGATGGATGATTATTTTGATGCTTTCTTGGATTCAGTTTATGAGAATTTTATTGACTATCTTGGCACAAAATTCATAACTGAAATTCCTTTGAAGTTCTCTTCCTTTGTTGTTTGTTTGTGTGTGTGTGTGTGTGTGTGTGTGTGTGTGTGTGTGTGTGTGGTTTAGGTATAAACTTAATTGTGGCTTCATAGAACAAATTAGGTAGTGTTCCTTCTGTTTCTATTTTGTGGAACAGTTTGAAGAATGTTGGTATTAGGTCTTCTTTGATGGTTTGATAGAATTCTGCACAAAATCCATCTGGTCCTGGGCTTTTTTTGGTTGGGAGACTTTGCATTCCAGTCATTGCTACTCCCATCAGTCCTCCCTTCCAGAGTTCCTCATCCATTTCTTCTCCCCTTGACTCTGAGAGGATGCTCTTTCCCCCATATGGCCTCTACCTTCCCTGGGGCCTCAAGGCTGTCTCCGATTAAGTACATCCTCTCTCATTGAGGCCTGGCTAGGTAGACCCCATTTATGTTCTTCCTCATCCTGGCTAGGTAGACCCCATTTATGTCTTCCTCATCCTGGCTAGGTAGACCCCATTTATGTTCTTCCTCATCTGTTTCACCTTGTCTGCCCTCCTCGCTTTCCTGTAGAAATCCTTCATACTGAAAGTACCTTCTCTTCTCATTTTTGGAAAAGGGACTGAAACCTTAAGTGTTGAAAATAAAATGGTGAAAAGTCTTTGATCATACTGTAGTGAAATACTAGGGTACTTTTCACAGTAGACACCAGTAGAAGGCAAAAGAAATGTTAATAACTGCCTATGACTGCTATAACAACAGAGCCAAAGGTAGATGATTTTGAATGTTACACCCCAGAATCTGAATGTGTCTCACACATAGATGAAAGGAGGTTTGTATTTCATATAATAGATAATATACTTAGGACACATGTACTGCTGATAATAAATTTGTGAAATTTATCACAGGGGCACTCAAGCCTGCTAAGTCTTACTAAATATAACTTTAAAGTAATGTTAATTCACAAGTATAGGGACATACACATCATCTGTCCATAATTTGATAGCCTGTGATATGTGTAACCAATTGTTCTTATTTACATTAATTTGCATTGTGAAAAGCAATTTTACAGTTTCAGTCAGACTTAATAGGCAATTTGCTGCTGAGTGCCTAATGGCATAGTTACTTAAGCCTGCCCCAGGGGGGCTTTCCAGAACTGATATGAGACTAAACCTTTTAAATGTTCAATTGAATGTCTTAAAAAGTCAGAAAGTCTTCAGCTATTAAACCTGCTTTACATTTGCCTTGGCGTGTTGACTGCTGTGATGGCAGACCGCCTCGCATTCAGAGATGGTTTCTCTCTGTAGGCAGAAGTTTCCACTCTACAAAATACCTTAACCTTAGATGAGGTATTTCTCCAAAATATTACTTAAAATAATACCAGCTTCAGGTAGCTCATAAGTGTAGGTTTATTTCAGAAGGCTTAAAACATTTTTACTTAAATAAGACATCAGTTAATATATCTACAATTAAATTCCCCCCCCAAGCTACCAGAAATAAGAGCTCAGAAAGCTTTTCAAGTGTTTAGTTATCCTTACATCTTCTTTGCCAGTTGTTAACTCTTTGTTCTCCTGAAGCCTAGCATATTTCTTGACACTCAATGGCCATGCAGTATATATTAATGAAGTTTTGAGTTTCTGAGACTGACAACAGAAAGGATATACAAAGGACCATTGTGAAGAGTAAAACCTTCTGCTAAGTAACCTCCAGAGTTCAGATCTGCCCCCATTGAGGCAGGGCTTCCAGGCCACTTCCAGCTAGGCTGGCTCCTTTTGTTATGCAACTACCGAGGCCCACCTCCTGCACTGCTGCCGCCCTGCCCAGAACTACAGAACTGCCTGCATGGAACATCTCAGGAAGAATGCCTCCTGCACAGGCTCTAGGTGGCTCCACATGCTTGCCAACATGGAGCCAGGGGCCCTGGGAATGGGATGGCGGGGGTTTTCCCTTTTCCACTCTCTTTTAACCAAGAAAGATCTTTAAGTAAAGATGCAGACATGTTTTGACCGAAGAACTGACTCAGCATCTTAATTTTTCTCTCCCAGCTAGCCCAAACAATCCCCAAACCATCTTACAGGGACCCAGTCTGTAATGTGGGTCAACTGCAGGCAGTGGACCCCAACACATGACAATAAGCCAGTCACACCAGTGGTTTGTACTTAGTGGAGGCTTCTCTTCAGTTGAAGAAAAAGGCTTGACTCTGCATTCTCAGCTGATCTTGCCCAGATCATGAGAACTAAGGGATGGGCAGGTCTTTCTGTAAAGATCAAGAAGGAACAGGGGTCTGCAACCCTATAGGTGGAACAACAATATGAACTAACCAGTACCCCCAGAGCTCGTGTCTCTAGCTGCATATGTAACAGAAGATGGCCTAGTCGTCCATCATTCGGAAGAGAGGCCCCTTGATCTTGGAAGCTTTATATGCCCCAGTACAGGGAAATGCCAGGGCCAAGAAGTGGGAGTGGGTGGGCAGGGGAGCAGGGCATGGGGAGGGTATAGGGGACCTTTGGGATAGCATTTGAAATGTAAATGAACAAAATATTTAATAAGAAAATGAAAAAAAAAGCAATGCTGGTACCTCAAGGTTTATAGCTGTAAAGGAATTTACTAGAAACCTGCATTATAGTTTCCAAAACACTCATATGAGGTCTGGATGGCTCAATTGCTTTTGCATGCAGCAGTAACCAAGACCAGTAGATAAGGGAGACCATTGCAAGTCTCAGCACTCTTTGAAGGAAAGCATATCAGCATGCTCCACAGGACAGAAGCCACATTATCTGGATTATGTTCATATGTGCTTTCTGAAGGAACAGAGGACTGTGTTGTATTTGGGCTTGGTTCTGATGGTACAGCTTCTTGGGAAAGCAGATCATTTCAGACTGTTAGTGAGAAAGCTGCTTTAGTTGCTTAGGCATTTTTCCTGTCCTGCTCAAAGCAACACATGAAATATGGTGGACAAAGTGGTTCTAGATTCTACAACTCCACAAATGCTGAACTGAATGTATAGAATGCAAAGATCTGGGATAAAAGGTACAGCAGTGTGGCAAGACTAATACACTGCTCCCAAAGCATATGATCTTAAAAATCACTTCCTTTATATGAAAGTGGGGGGGAGATAAAAGGGATCAGGAGAAATGGATAACCAAAGAGGGTATTGTAGCCAAATATGATTAAATACATTCTATGAAGGAAAATGCCATAGTGGAAACCACTGTTATGTATAATAACCATATGCATAATATGTACCATGAAAAACACTTAATTGATCTATTTCTGTATAAAGTCCAGGCCTGGTCAGTGTCTAAGTGCATCTGTTCCATTGTTCTGTGAAAGAACATCAGTCATTCACCAAAGACATGGGGAACATTGAAAGTGCCATACCTTTCTATCACTTAGCACTTTGTTCTTTGCTTGATAAATGAATTAAAGAGAGGAAACTAAAGGGTGGGGTTTCTCTCATTCCTAATACAAGGACACACATGTTCTGTGTCCTCAGATATCCAAGGAACTTCATGTTGGCAGGTAGAATTGATGTTAGGATAAATATATGGTCTACAATAACTCACCTAGTTACCTCATGTATAAATGCGGTGTAAGACTGGACTTTAATATAGGTGATAGCATGTACTGCCACAGACTTTTATGAGCAATCCATTACATGTTTTGGTAGTTTAAATTCATTAAATTAGAACACATTAAGGCATATATGGTCTACCATTATATTTTAAAATACAGATGATGACGAATCAAGAAAACTACGAATAAAGAGGTCAATATATTTAAAACAGAATTCATTGAAGTGAGTTCTTATTTGCTCACAGAAGTGTCTGAGAAGTAACTAGTGCCTCAAAATGTACACAGCGCAGAAACCTGGCTTTGAATTTACTCAGCAACCAGCCAAGGAACATGAATAGCAGTCTAGAGGGTCTGAGATGAGCATCGACCACCCATTACCACTGCAGCTCCAGAGACATCACGGGACATCATCTCTGCCTCATTCTCCTTGGCAGATTTTGGAAAGCCCCTACTTTTCTGTTTCATTCTTTCTTTCATTAATTTTTCTTTGCTTTCTTTTCCTTTTACATTTTATTTCCATTTCTTTACACTGTCCTCCTTCCTTTCATTTCTATTCTTGACCTTTACTATTTTTTGTAAGACAGGTCTTACTTCTTACCAAGTAGTCCTGGTTAACCTCAAACACTTGATCTTCCTGCCACAGCCTCCAGAGTGCTAAGATTATACAAGTATAACTTGCTACACTTGGTGAAACTTTTGCTTATGAATAAGGTGACTGTTCTTGTTTCCAGACCAGCAGTGACACCCAGAGGTTCAGATGGAAGTTCCCTATTTCATGCTTTTCTGGTTGATGTCCTGAATGGCTTCCCTATGAGGGATCTGAGTTCATGAGATTGTTCTGATCTCTGAAGAATTTTCCTAGAGAAACACACAACACAGAATATTGAACACAGGTCAACTTTATTCTTTAACTGAAGACAAAGGAGTATTATGAAGAAAGAAGAATAATTTAAGTCCAAACTCAATTAAAGATCACAAATAATAGATTTTTTTTCCAGTAACAAAAAAATGGGAGTCACCAATTTACTTACAGAAATCATTTTGAAATTAATGATATCTAAAATCAAAACTTGTTTTTTTTTTTTTTTTTTGAACCTTCTCCTTCAGTATCCATTTATACTTTCTAGTCATCAGCCGAAGCACCTCAAGAAGTCCTTGGAAATATATTTTCTTTGGACTTCATCCTCAGTTTTCAGAATATGATTTTCTTTTGAACAAGATCTGTATAGAGCCTGCATGCCCAGCAAATTTGACTGACAATTGCTGCACACCTATCGTGTTGTAACAGGCAAGAAAACCCTGGTCATTAAAGCTCAAACCATGGCCTGGTAATGGTCAGCAACACAAGCAGCTGGAGCCCAGATGTTCTTGGCTTTATACCTAATAATGACATCTGCAGAACTCCTTCATGTTCCATAGGCCAAGTCCATGGCTCCTAAAGGGACTAGAGAGACAACTTAATTCACAGAAACATAAGCCAGGGCTCTGTTCCTCCAGCCAGCCAAGACACTGCTCCAGAGGCCAGAAAATGTGCAACTGGTAGATTTCAAGCAATCAGGGCCACCTGCCAGGAAAATCTCCATGGTGACTGAACCACATGCCACAGGGTCTCCCTAGCAGAGACGTGCTGCACAAGGCAGTACTAGTCTAGCTGGCTATGTCTATTTCCATGTTTCAACAAGAGAACAGGTGGATCTCAGTGTGCTGTACAGCTGAGCCATCTCCTATATTGACTGATTGGGAGCAGAGTAGAATTGTCTTCCTGAAATGCCTTAATAGAATGAAATGGAACAGAATGTCACTCCTCTTTTAAAAACACTGATACCCACAGAGAGATAAAAATCTAATATTTTGACATTATTGAAATTAACAGCTACAATTGTCTTTTGCATATCACTATTTCATGTCCTGGGACCTTTTAAACAGCTCAGAGTATTTCCTGCCTCTCACTGGAACGAGAGGAAATAGGATTTAGGAAATGGATGAGGTTGCCTCTGTGCTTTAATGCTTTGCACTACAGGCTGAGAGCATTAACATATAAAAAACAATTGTGTACAACTTACTCATTTTTCATATTTTACCTCAGTCTTTTGGCAAAGGGCACTAATCAGATGCAGGGGGAAGCACTGGAGGATGACAAATAATGAATCAGAGTCACAGGGCAAAGGTGGTGATACGTGGCTCTCCAATATGTGCACCACTAACATTTGGGAATATAATGGGGTGAAAGGGTAATCTTATCTCCTTCACCTCTGCATAAGCACGAGGAAAAGATTATAAGAACATTAATGGGTCCACAGCAGAAGCATTGCTTTAAACTATAACAAACACTTCTGATTCTGTATCTGGACTGGTCTATGATTGCTTTCTATGTAAAGAAAATACTTTGGATATACCATGCCCATTTTATGGTGGCCATTCTATGAGCATACATCCCATGACTGACTTTCTTAATTTGTCACAAAATAAATGTAGGCATGAAAATATTATATAGAATGAACATTGTATGTAGGGAAGTGATAGAAGCATTATTGAAGTGTAAGAAATTTGACTTGCATAACTAAAAATTTTGGTACTCTACCTAATCTAATTTTCTACAGTCTGCTTTGAGAAGCTACTGACATACAGTTATTCATGATGTCACAAAAAGGGACATGCAAAGGACACAGGAAACACGCATAGGAAGCATCAAGTAACACAACTATCTTACTACCTACCCTGTACACACATACGTTTTTCAGGGCACTTAGGTGATACACAGACATTAATTGGATAGTTGGCTTTAGCATGCTGTCAATTAATCTTTAAAACCATTAAGGCCTGGCCTGGCACTGGAGGAAAGCAATCACTTCAACCTTTCAAACTAGGAAACAAAGATTATTCTGCTAATTAGTAACTTCTGTTTGCTAAAAGCCACAGAAGTGTGTGTTGGCACAACTTTTAACAATTTTCCAAGCGCTCCCCTTTATACTTTTACACATTTCTCTTTCTCTTTTATATTTCTGTGTACTTTGATCTTGTCTTAAATCTAATTTTAAGTTTTCAGTGTGATGCATGTCCAGCTCTTAACTGAAAAAAAGTTAATGGTCATTAGAGAATTTTACTGAAAAGGATTTAGACACTAAGGTTTTTTAAAACAGCTTATAGTTTTTAATGGAAATCCATGGAAGGGTCTTGGGAGAGGACAAGCAGTTGCAAACATGTCCTACTTTTCAGATGACTTCAATTCAATTCCGAGAGCTCAAGTCAGATGGCTCACGGAAACCTGAATCTAAATCTCCAGGGTTTTGACACCCTCTTGTAGATTCTGTGGGCAATTGAGTATATGTAACATACACTTAAACAGATACACACATACACATAAGTGACACTAAATTAATATGTGGGATGCTATATCTACATCTCTACTTAAAGACTGTGAACATTCGTTTCGTGTTCATTATACACAAAGGAGAAATGAAAATGGAGGTGTGTACAGCCACTGACACCATTCTAATATTTAGCTGAAGACAAGAGACAAATAATTATTTAGCTCCAAGTAGAAAAAGTGTATTGGTGGAAAAGGATGAGGTATCATAGGACTAAGGCAAATAGAGAATGTTTCCTGAGGAAATAGGTTTGCTAAAAGTTTGATATGTGCTTGAGGATGACCATGGGAAGAATTGTTTGAGTGAATGGAGTGGGACCACCAATGAATTACATCACTACCCAGAGTGTCACACAGAGCCTCAGGCATTGAAGGTTCTCATATTAGAAGAAAGACCAATTACCCTATAGCTGCCATGTCATATGAGTGAATCCAATATCATGAATATTTGTGGGTTCCCTGTTAAAAATGACACCTAGGGGGAAATGCCACCCTATCAGATCTCAGATGACACCATCTAAGGATCTCAGACTGTAAAGTTTTAAGATTAGAAGACAGCCAATTTTATATATAACTTTAAAAGAGGTGAGATGATGCCCTGGTCCCTGGTGACACTGTTTTTCTATCTATGAGGATGTTCTTGGATGAGGTTCTCAGGCATATTTGTAAACTGAGTGAAGACAATTCAGGTGCCCATAAAGACAACAAGACCAAGGACATGACTCATTCTTCCCCTCCTTCTTCAGATGGGCTTCTGAATTTCTAGTTCTCAGAGCCTTGAACTCAGTATCCACCACTCTTGTAGATCCCACAGTTACATTAATTTGCAGAGAGCCCATATTGTCCACCACAGACCCAGGGACTAATTTCTAAGTATTTAAACATCTTTTAGTTCTGTTTCTCCACAGAATGGTGACGGGCAGTTGCACTTTTGTGAGATGCAATACAGAAACCCCATAGCTACCACTTTTATTCTACAGTTCTTTTCTCCCTTCCTAGCATATATAGATCATCAGCTAGCATAATAGTTAAAATTGAAAATGGTTTCCTTTCCATGAAGGCAAAAGGCATACATAGTAAAAAGAATGACAGAGGAAGTATCCTCCTTGACCCATGTGCTGTCTCTGTACATATGAAGCAGAGAGAAATACTGATGTTCTAATCAGTCATTGGAGAGCCTGGTAGAAATATATTCTGTGTCCACAATTAGAAAGGCTAGCTCTTTAGGAGCAGAGACTTAGAATCCTGTGTTGAAATCAGGTCACTAAGCAAGTCAAGTCCCATTGCTCACATAAGCGTTCGTTGATCTGGTCTGGAACTAACAGATGCTAAGGAAGCTGTTTAATGCCTGATACCTTAGGAGCAGCATCTGGTAGTTCTATGTCCATATGCACAGTTTCTGTCACAGACCATATCCCTACAGAAAGGATTTATTGAAAAAAGAAACAGCTATTTAATCCTAAAACACATGTCAGATAATAGGGATTGCAAAAGTATCTCCATCCCCAATAATGGACATCTCAAAATTCAAATGATTGATCTTGGACTTGATCTGACCTGCCTTTCTTGTTGCTGTGTAAGACATGGAGGAGAAGCAATGTCTGGACTTATTTCCTTCTGCTATTCTGTGGGGTAAGTTTGAACAAAATGACGAAATAAAGTTTTCTAAAATACTTGCAGAGAAAATGAGGTACTTTTTGATTAAAAGACCTTATCCAGGAATGTAATTCATATTGAAATGGAACCATGACTGAAAATCAACTTCTGATAACAAAAATTTTAGGAGAAACAAGTCAAACAAATACAAAAGTACAATGAAGTATATCTCCTGTTATTTTATACTAGTCATAAAGAGTTATTCTTCATAGTAATGCAGAGATAATCTTTTAAAATTGTCCTATGCAGTTCTTGCAGGATTCAACATTTTTTTCTTCTCTCTTTATGTCTCCTCGAGAGAACTAGTATTATTTAAGTGAAGTAGATACATATTAGGAGCACAATGGGAAATTTAAAATGGTTCAGAATTACAGGATAAAGATAAAAAAGCAACCGGAAGTCATTATCTATCATGTATAGAGTGAAACATGTAGAGACATAGGAATGATGTGTGCTCCTGGAGATGATGTCATCTGCCCTGGGTAAAGTAATTGACCTGATGGAGAAATTACATCTTCAGACCTCCACTGTTAACAGCTTCCTCATTTTTCTTTAGAAGATGGACTTTCAGTTATTTTTATAACTTTGTACAGGTAATCAACTACATATGTTAGACTGATTGGGGATAGAGCCTCTAGTGTTTTTCTTGGGCTTTGAAGTTTCTAGATGGCAAGGGAGACAATTCATCGACTCCTAAATGACTGCTTACCCTGACACTTGCTTTAGATAGCAAAACACAGGGGAGTGATGGTGGTGCAATAGTAATGATGCTCTCCCAGTGATGGTATCAACTCCTTGGGCAGGCTGGAAGGATTCATGAGTCTTTGCCTTACAACAAAAATGAGCCCCCAACCCATCTTTAACTAAAGAGCCAACACATTGACAACCAGGAGAACTGAGAGGTCAACTCCAGGTCTTGAGCAAAAGCCATTGGCTCTCATTTTAGATTAATGACATTGACTTCGTATGTTACATAATGATAAATAACAGATAGCTTGTTAAATAAACTAAGAGTAGCAAATATGGACTCATAAGAGAGAGCCAAATGGAAGATATACTTTGTCCCTGGACTTTGGAAAAGTCCTGTGTGCTATAGGCAGGTCCAGGTATGGCTATTTCCAGATCCTCATCCATCCCGACAGCCTCTTCATTGGCAATTTTGCCACATTGAGGCCTTAGACTCCTGTCTCAAATTATTATCTTTCAAAGGAATAAATTCATTTCACAACAGGGCTTTGTGTAATTTTCTCTATCAGAATACCTTTTAATGACAAAATGTCATTAAATGGATGATGCTGGCAGGTATGAGAGGAGGTAGTCTGAGCAGAAGTGACCACTTTAGGATTTTTGTCATACTACCTGGAAAAGTGAACTCTATGTATCTCTGGAATCAGTCACATGGCTCTGGGATCTAATCCTCCAGCCAGGGTGCTACAAGGTCATACTTCTCTTACTGCTGAAGCTGATTTAAGGGTGTCTTTTCTTAAAGGGATATCTTATCCAGATCAGTCTCAGAACTGTACTGTTCAGTGGGCAGAAAGACCACACTCATTTTTTGGGCTAGAATCCAGAGAAAAGGATAATCTTCCATTCTGTTAGGTCCTGTGGCTCATTTTAACCAAATATGGAGTCAGCTCAATTATCTGTGATGATGGAGGGGAAACAAGGTCTAAGTGAACCACAATTTAAAAGAAAACTACTGTATTATTTGGTAAATACAGAGACAATCTTCTAAAAGGATTTTTTAAAAGTCACCATTTCAGTGCCTGGAGGACTCTGAATTTATCCTGTCTAGCTGTCCAAGGAGTTCAGAATTGTGCTATTTAAGGAAAAGTGTAAAATAGTATTTATTTGAAGCACACAGGATATTTGGAAGGTTTTAACTACCGTGTGTCGGATATAATCCTAGAAAAGTTATTTGGGGCTTGCTTTTTCTGCTTCTTCATTTTCTGTGTATAATTTCTTGTTAGCTTTTATGCTACTAGGAAGGGCTTCCAAAATTATATATTTATTACATTTTAAACACATTTTTATAAGAAATAAACTTATGGAGAAACTATTGTGCCTTGCATAGAGTTCAGAATATTAAAATACTGCAATAGGTCTTAAAGTAACTACAATAAACACTGTAACTTTTCACCAACTCTTACACTAATTTCCATACATTGTGAGCTCCACCTTCCTTGCTTCACTGTCTTTGCTGGGAGGTTTTCTGTAGTCATGGATTCTATTATGGCTCCTTATTTGAAGCATTTATGTGCACATAATGTTGCTTCAGCTTTGTTGACTTGGTAAGTTTTATGACACTCCATTCTTCCAATCTTAAATAAAAGTTTTCTGATCTTTCATATTCCTTATGTTAATTTGGGATCTTAGATTTGCATAACAGAAATACATTACATCATTGGAAATGACTGTGGAGCATACTAAGGAACACAAGAAAGGCTGTGAGAACTATAAGGCCATTATACTGTGCTGATAGTATCAGAGCAGGAGGGAAGGGCTTGAAAGAGTAGAAGCAGTGACATAGTCTTTAAGACATTCAGCAACACTTGGGGTAAAGGCAGGCAGATTTCTGAGTTCAAGGCCAGCCTGGTCAACAGAGTGAGTTCCAGGACAGCCAGGGCTACACAGAAAAACCCTGTCTCAAAAAACCATAAAAAATAAAAATTGACATTCAACAAGCTTCATGGAGTTTTCCAGCTATATCTCACTTTCAGGAAAACCTGGCATGGCACAGCCTGACTCTTCTTATATCTGCTCTGATTCCTTGTCAGGTGTTAATAAGTAGCACAGGGCCATGTGGGAAACTTGGATTCCAGAACACAGGGATAATGGGCTTCAGCATGAAGCTGCAGAATGGTTTCCATTCCACTCCACACAGTAGGAGAATGAAGATGTATGCGTTCATAGCCAGGGCTCTTTACTCTTGATCTCTGCCTTTGTGATGGGATCCGTGCAGAAGTAAGGGTTACATGAATGTTCAGAGGTTCAGTGAGAGTCAAATCTAGGTGTTCTCATCAGAGATCCCACAGTTTCCTGCTCCTAAATCCTTCCCAATTCTCTAGCATAATGTGGGTACATGGAAATCGTGCTTCATTCAGCTGGAAGTGTAAGTATATAGAGACAGCATGGTAGTATATATATATATATATATATATATATATATATATATATATATATATATTATTTGTAAGAAGATTATATACATATATGAAGAGAAATTCTACTTATTATGGACTTTTGTGTAATAAATAATTCCCATGTCTTAGCTGTTTAAGAGTAGAGCAATTCTGTATCTGTCAAGGATTCTAGTGGTCAAAAATTCAGAAGGAGCAAGGCAGAATTGGTCTGTCTCAATTTCTGATGTCTGGAGCAGTACCTGCAAGTACTAAATGGTTGCTTCAGGCCCATTCAGCCACACATGTGGCTGTTAGGTTTTGCCTTTCATCATCCCAACATGAAGCCTCTAGATATGGCTTTTCTCAGGAATGATAGCATGATTTTTTTGTGGAATGAAGCCTGAGAAAGCAGGATAGAACCAAATTGCCATTTCACTTTCTTGTGAACATTGAGTGTAATTTAAACACAATACTGAAGACTAAAGGAAGATAATTGATCCTTTTCTTTGTAAGAACATCTCACATTGTAGGAGAAACATATGGGGTTGGTTTGTAGATCTATTTACTTTTCAGTGATCTATGGATCATCTATTTGTTCTTTATATTTTAAGGAGTATTGCCTTCTGCAGTCCAGTGTCTTGATACTAGGGATGGCCTGGAAGAGGAAGAAGGCTGGTATAAAAACAGGGCTTGAGGGCAGCCATGGGGTTTTAAAGCAGAGTGTCTTGTCTTAAAAGAGTTATTAATTTGTCTTATGCCTCAGTTCTCACCTTTCAGATTAATTAACAATACCTACAACATAGGAAGAGAGTATAGGTTAAATAAAATTATATACAAGATGCATTATTCTGAAATTAGTCACCATGAAGACTCTACTTCATTTAGAATCAGGGCTTGGGGGAAACCCTTGCTTTTTAATGACTCAAGACATTAGAAAATCCATTTAACTCTAACTTTGTTGGCACAAGGACTTCAAGTAGGCTATGCCTCAAATCTCACTTAAAACACAAAACATATTCATCTGTACTATATTCACATAACTAAAGAAGTATACATTTGAGACCAGCTCAGAACTCATTCCTGAATTCTTGTGGGCTGGTATACTGGCCTCACTGAGTATCTTATGCACAGGCTGGTGCTGGGTAAAAATAAAAAAAAAAAATGGGAAAAGGGGATTTTATGCTGTAACCAGGCATATTCCCACATCACATCCTTTCCTTTGTTTGTTGATGTTTTGTGAGATGCTCTTTCAGTCCCTCCTTCAGCACTGTGTGGACACTTTCTACAGCATCCAAGCTTGCCAAAACAGCTTTGCTGCTTCACATGTGTTGTGGGATAAGCATCTAGCTTCCTGTTTCCTTTAATTTATTTGAGAACTCTTGTGCAGTCAGAGAACAGCTGCCTTGCTGGGAGCCACAAAGTATCTGTGTCATATACTGAGCAGTGTGCACCAGCTGTCTGTTTAGCCTTGGCTGCATCCAAATACACTGAGATTTCCAGAGTAAGTTAGAAGCAGAAAGGCAGACTTTGTTCCTACAAAAACACAGCTATTCCTTACTCCATTGTTTACCTAACCTTCTTTGTTGCATCAAGAAATATGTGTGCACAAGAGATATTCCAGTGAAGGCTTTAGGGCCAGTTACACCTCTGGTGCACCAAGCTCGGTTTGAGGGGTTTGATGGTATTGTCCTTACCCTGGGAGAAGAGATGAAGAGCTTTGGTAAAAAGGAATGTTCAGCCTCGCCTGTCTGTCACTCAAGGAAGACTATGCAGGCTTGCTGGTTCACACTGGGCATGCCTTGTGCTAATTATGCATTTATTATGTTCCATCAGATAGCTGATTAAAATCAATATAAACTTATCAAATACACATATAATGCTTTTCCTTACAGGAAATATTTCTGCAGGGAATTTAGATGACAGTGGCCAGAAACCACACCACTTATAGAACAAATCTGCCATGATCACAATACAGACATTCTACAATTTAAATGTTTTGTAAAATATGAAATATGTGCTATCTTTCAATTCTTTAAGGTAGGTCCAACCCATTTTTCTGTACCTTCTCCTAATTTTTCATGGTTAATTATACCCACAGTTGACAGTGAAATGAAAAATAGGAATAATACATTCATGGAAACACATATGTGTTTGTATTTATTTGTTTGTTTATTTATTTATTATCTTAAAAGTTTTACCATGAGATGGACTTAAATCAATACTCTATTCTCTTTCTTCTCTCCAGGTCTTCCAAGTTAATCTCCATCAAACTCCCCCTCAGGCCACACACACTCTGAATTGGATAGCCTTTTTTTCTTTGATAGTTTTTGTTATACCCACCCACCCACCCACCCACACCCACACCCACACACACCCACACCCACCCACAAAGTATAAGTATATATGCATAAATATGCATACATATAAAAACTGATGGGCATATATATATATATATATATATATATATATATATATTACATGCAATATACATTTTAACCCTGCTGAGTCCAGTTTCATTGCTTGTGTGTACACAGTTTCAAGGCTGAACACTATGTACTGGACAATCAGTAAGGCTGACAGAAACATGTAAGTTTTTGGCAAGATTGTACAGTTGGATTGAGAAAGTTTTTTCAGCTAGGAAAGGAGCATAGCTTAATGCACACCAATGGAGTTAGAACACTCTTCCCCAATCTCAAAAGTTGCTGAATTTTTTATTTACAATATCTTCTAAATCCCTTCTATTAACATTTTAGTCCCTAAATTGATGCTTTTAATTTGACATTGTTGTACTTAGAAATTGGGATCTACTGGGAAGTTTTGGGTGATTGAGGAACCTTGCCTCAGTTTGTAAAGACATTGTCCATTTTTTCTATCAACCTCATGGGAGGACAATCATTTGACACTACACATACTCACATGTTAGTATACACATGCTCATGCACACACATGCATACACAGGGACAACACACACACACACACACACACACACACACACACACAATTTCTTTGGAGATGGCCAATGCTAATGATTACAAGTTATAATTTTACTAAATACCACCTCATAGTACACTTAAAATGGTGAAAATTCATGTTTTGTACCTTTACTAAAATTTAAAGAAAGCCGGGCGTGGTGGCGCACGCCTTTAATCCCAGCACTCGGGAGGCAGAGGCAGGCAGATTTCTGAGTTCGAGGCCAGCCTGGTCGACAGCCAGGGCTATACAGAGAAACCCTGTCTCGAAAAAAAAAAAAAAAGAAAAGAAAAGAAAAAGAAAAATTTAAAGAAAAAATTTAAAATGGAGGGAAGGGAGCAGATTTAACAGCATAAAACACTTGATTATCAAATCCTCCAATGTCCACTATTGTGCAGCCCCCAACTGAGAAAACCCTAGTCCGTCTTGTAGAATACTATGTGTGAATATGTAACTAGGAAAAAATGTCATCCTGACAGAGGGGTTAGCAGAAACTTCCTTCAGACTCCTTACATGTGTGAATAATGCAATGTGATGCTGTGGAAATGTAACAAAATGCCATTGGTATTTAAATGGTTCTAATGCTTGTGAAGGTTGGCAAAGCCTGAGAGACATTCACAATTATATTGCACATTACTGAAAGATACAAACAGAATTCTGATTTCTCCAGAATAAAAGCTTATCAATATAAATTTATACAGAGATTCAACAGCAAGCAGGTGGGAGAAGAGCTGTGCGCTGTGTTTGAGAGGAAATGACCACCAAGCATTAGAGGTTGTGTGTGTTTAAGCTAGATGACATGGTCTTGGGTATCGTTGATTGCAAAGAACATGGCAATAAAGAGAACCAACACAAAGAGCTGCTATAGAGTAACTGGCTCTTTGGAGCAACCAATACTACCCATCCAATCTGATTTATATTAAAATTTAGCTGCTTGAAAAGAAACCTGCAAGAATATAGACATATAAATTCCAAATTGTACTAGATGATAAGACACCATTGTTTTTAAAAATGCATAATTATGTCTCAAGATCTTAGGTTAGTCTTATATTTTAAATGATGAAATAAATTCAATCTATATAGTTAAACTTTTGTTTTCCATGTAGACATAGTTTGTGTATTTGGTGTATGGCCTTGTAAATTTAGCATTTGGAGTCTGTAATTTGCTATTTAAATTCACAAAGAAAAGTATTGCCAAAATGACTGAACCAGAATTTGAGAACCAGTTCCTCTACAGAGAAGAAACAAACCTGTCTTTGAGGCAAATGACTACATCAATTTGAAATTCAACAGTAAAAAGAACAGTAAAGTCCTGTAAAAACCAGTGGCAGAAGACCTCTCCACAGGGAGAGGGACAAAGTGTGAGAGACAAACCATGATGCTTACCCTGAGGATTAGCACTATGCCATCACAAACACCCAGGGACATATCAAAGAGCAACAGTTCTGGTGACTGGAGATGTTCAGAGGTTTGTGGCCCACACAGATAGTGGCTTAGAATTTTCATCTTATCTGTTTTGGGAAAAAAAAATGTTATATATCTCATCTGTCTATATCTGGTAGTTATAGCCAGCAGTATCTTATAAAGTGACCTATGTTTGAATCAGTGTTATTACAAGGACCATCTTTGGGACATCTCAGCCATTGCATAGCTAGAGAGAATCAGCTAGTTGCTTATTTGCAGGCTGATGTTGGCTCACTGAAGGACTAACACAAAACCAGAGGGCAGAACACAGTTGGGAGCTGATAGTACCATAGGGAGGAGGACAGCAAGCAGAGGTTGAAGACTCTACCTACTGAGAATGGGGCATGATCAGTTATAGATTTGTGCTGAGAATGGGGCATGATCAGTTATAGATTTGTGCTGAGAATGGGGCATGATCAGTTATAGATTTGTGCTGAGAATGGGGCATGATCAATCAGTTATAGATTTCTGCAGATCCTATGATTGCACAGTTGTTACATGACATTTTTTTTTTTACCCCTTTATCACAAGAGCACTAACAAAGTGAAATAAAAGTCGGTTTTACTGTAGCTCAGAGAGTTTTTCTGGAGGATCTCCCCCAAGGCAGCAGCAGCTGTAGCTGCTCACAAACCTCAGAGTGTTCGATCTAAAGATTTCTTCAGAGAAACTGATGCTGGCCACATTCCACTCTCTTTCCTCTGTGGGCATAACTGCTGAGATCTTTCTTCCCCTACCCAGTCTTGCCCCCATTACTGGGAAGTAAGACCCCTGAGTCAACTGGGAGAGAATAGACCCCCTAGCCATTAACCTACCTTTGGCACACAGGCCAAGAATACTTAGAGATGAACTCTATCAAGCACTCTCCACTCTCTATGCTCAGTGACCCATTCCAATCAAAACCTGTATGCACTTTACACAAAGGAATTAAGGGAACTAAACCTCTGCGTTTACTCTGTTGCTAGATGGATGCATTTGGGTTTGGGTTTGGTTTTTATTCTCCTTCTCAATAGACTCACTGAGAAGAGCTGCATGGATAAACCACACAGTTGCTGCCATTGCTGTATCTGTGTACACACATTATGGAGGCCATCTTCATTCTTTATCTGATCTCATAATGCTGCAAAGAACCTGAGTACCATGGAGAGAGTTCGGTGACTCCTGTCCCCAGCTTTTCAGGAGAAGTGTCTGGACTCAGATGTATATAAGGATCATAACTCAGTATAATGCCAGTGGTATAATGCTGGTGTCAAACGCAGACTAACAGTTGTGGAGGCTTCTCTGCAGCCATCCTGGAAATCTTTCTGAAGGAGTTGAAATTGCAAATTATAGTTTTAAAAATACCAAATTTATGTGCATGTTATAACTAATAAATAGTCTAAATACACAGACTCAGACCCATAGCCAACACCAACTTAGAGTAGAGGAAAAGACATTTGTATTTGAGGAAGGAGAAAAGGGTGTGTGCTCATATGGCTATTATTCAGTATTATATGAGGTTTTGGTGAGAGCAATTAGATAAGAGAAAAAACAAAAGGACCACAAATTTGTTCCTTACCTCTCCTCCTGTATTAAAAGCAGCTAGAGGGCTTGGAGACATGGCTCAGCACTCCATAGTACTTTCTACTCTTGTAGAGGACCAGGACTTGATTCCCAGCATCCATATGGTAGCTCACAACCTCCCATAGCTACAGTTTCTTGGAATCTGATATTCTTTCCCGGCTTCCTAGGTACTAAGTCCCCATGTAAAATACATGCATGCATGCATGCAGGAAAAATACTAAGAGACATAAAACAAATCTAAAGAAATACAAAACATAGAGAGAAAGATACTAAATGTCCAAAAAGTTCTGAAGCTCTAGAGTTACTTGAGGGAAGCAAGAAATGCTTTGAGCTGTTGATACACATGATGTTTCCTGACAAAGATCTCTGTAGGCAAAGGAACTGAAGTGAAAATTTACAAAGGATTTTGAGGCTTTCCCCCACTTTCTCCTCTATAAGTTTCAGTGTCTCTGGTTTTATGTGGAGTTCCTTGATCCACTTAGACTTGACCTTAGTACAAGGAGATAAGAATTATCAATTCGCATTCTTCTACAAGACACCCACCAGTTGTGCCACCACCATTTGTTGAAAATGCGGTCTTTTTTCCACTGGATGGCTTTAGCTTCCTTGTCAAAGATCAAGTGACTATAGATGTGTGGATTCATTTCTGAGTCTTCAATTTTATTCCATTGGTCTACCTGTCTGTTGCTATACCAGTACCATGAAGTTTTTATCATGATTGCTCTGTAGTACAGCTTGAGATCAGGCATGGTGATTCCACCAGAGATTCTTTTATCATTGAGAAGAGTTTTTGCTATCCTAGGTTTTTTTTGTTATTCCAGGTGAATTTGCAAATTGCCCTTTCTAATTTGTTAAAGAATTGAGTTGGAATTTTGATGGGGATTGCATTGAATCTGTAGATTGCTTTCAGCAAGATAGCCATTTTTACTATATTGATCCTGCCAATCCATGAGCATGGGAGATGTTTCCATTTTCTGAGATCTTCTTTGATGTCTTTCTTCAAAGACTTGAAGTTCTTATCATGCAGATCTTTCACTTCCTTAGTTAGATTAATACCAAGGTATTTTATATTATTTGTGACTATTGTGAAGGGTGTTGTTTCCCTTTTTATCCTTTGTGTAGAGAAAGGCCATTGATTTGTTTGAGTTAATTTTATATCCAGCTACTTCACAGAAGCTGTTTATCAGGTTTAGGAGTTCTCTGGTGGAATTTTTAAGGTTACCTATATATACTATCATAGCATCTGCAAATAGTGATATTTTGACTTCTTTCTTTCCAATTTGTATCCCCTTGACCTCCTTTTGTTTTCAAAGGACAATGGAGGTTATCACACTGAGGTCTCTTTGTGTAGCAAAAGTAAACATGGAAGAGACACAAGGCAGCTAAAAAGAGAAAATACTTGCTACCCAAATACCCCAATGAGGAGTGATCTCCAGAACATGCAAACCCTAAAAAAATGCAGCCATGGTTCACATTTATTAACTTGTAAGTAAATCTAAATTTATGTCGATATATACACTTGTGCTCATATTCATGCCTGTGCATTCACTCATGCATACACACCCACACCCATACCCGCACCCACACATACACACATATACATACACACACACACACACACACGCACACACACACACACACACACACGCACATTCACACACACACACACACACACCACATGCAATACACATACACTTATTTAATTTCCAATTATGTAGAAATATTTTTATATCCATAAATGTTATTTATCTGTAACATAAATTTTGAATACTATATTTTCTGTGAAAGTTACTTTCAGAGACATCAACATATCCACAATGATTGTTTAGGAATCATTTAAATCACACCAGGAGGTATGGAAGGAAAGTTGTACCTTCATGTCTTGGGAGTTGCTTTCAATGATATTTTGGTTATCTTCAGGTGTCACTTTTAGATAAGTAGGTAGAAGAAACCTCAAATGGGGATGTGACTAATGCTATTGGATTGGTTTCTGGGCATGTCTGTGGGGAAGGGAGGCTTCACTATTAGTGGTAGCATTCCTAGGCAGTTATTCTGGGTCTTATATATTGGGAAGAAAGGCCCTTGGTCTAGCAATTATTATATGCCCCATTACAAGGGAATGCCAGGGCTAAGTAGTGGGAGTGGGTGGGTAGGGGGCAGGGTGGGGGGAGGGTATAGGGGACTTATGGGATAGTACTTGAAATGTAAATGAAGAAAATATCTAATAAAAAATGTGAAAAAAAGCAACCTGTAAGCAGTAAGCAGCATTTCCCCATGGCCTCTGCTTAAGCTCTTGCCTCCAGGTTTCTGACTAGAGTTCCTGCCCTAACTTCCTTTAATGATGGAGAATGACCTGAAGCTGAAATACACCCTTATTTCCAAGATGTTCCTGGTCAGAGTGTAATCTCTGCAACAAGAAGCAAAGTAAAGCAATATTATTAAAACTTAAATATGTTCTTTATGCAACTAAAAGCAACATATATTTTATCTTTTTCTATTTTGTCAAAAATCAACAACAGTGGGGCTGGTGAGATGGCTCAGCAGTTAAGAACACTAGCTACTCTTCTAGTGGTTCTGAGTTCAATTTCTGGCAAGCCCATGGTGGCTCATGACCATCTATAAAGGGATCTGATGCCCTCTTTTGGCATAGAGTTATACATCCAGACAGAATACTCCTACATATAATTAATAATACTACTAATAATAAATATTTTAAAAAGCAATAACCTCATTTTCATATGGATTATTGCCTTAACTTTTGTTTTTTATTATGTCTTTTGTTCAATAAAAACTGCTTTCTAATACTTAATCAAATTTACATTTGGAAAGTACTTCTGAATGAAACAATTGTTAGTCATTTGTAGATTCTACAGTGGTAGTGGTTCTGTTTTACCTGTGAGCTTTGCCTCTCTATATTCTTTCCAAATGCTCTTCAATAAATGGATAAGTACTTATTTTGTTGAGGAATAAGTATGTGGACAAAGATAATTCAATGAACACAAAACATTGGTTCTGAAAGATCATCTGTAGAGGTCTTTGATGTGATCCCCAGATTAGCTAATTACTGGAGATGAAGTCATAAGGCAAAATCTCCTTCCAGAGATTGTCCTTGTTCAAGAATGATTGTGAGTCATGTTGTCAAACACCCAGTTTCTTTTTAAAAAAGACATTTACTTACCTTTATTTTACTTGAGTGTTTGGCCTCCATGTGGTATATGTACATGTGTGTACCTGTTGTCTTGGAGGCCAGAGCATATGGGATTCCTTGGAATTAGAAGTTATAAGCTTCCATGTGGGGGCTAAGAACTGAACTTAGGTACTCTGGAAGAGCAGCATGTGATTAGCCATGTTTCCAAGTCTTCAGAGCAAATTTCTAAGAGACAAAATTTCTTTCTGGTAAAGCTGAGTGATCAGACACTGCTCTGGTCACACCAAATCAATGCTGTCCCACTCCTCCAGTTGTCTACATGGTTGTGATTGTTAAACAGAGAGAAATGATGGTGCTGTCATTTAATAAGTATCCACATGGAAAACAAAACAAACAAACAAACAAACAAACAAACAAAAAAACCAAAGTTGCTTAAGAAAATATAATCATTTGGGAGCATTGTTTTCAAATCACCAACAAAGTTAACAGTGTGATTGAATGCTTACCAGGATAATCCCACATTTTCTAACCCCAACCACAATAAGATTTGAGGTGCTTTAAAAGACTTCCCAAGAAACACAAACCCATTATGCATTTTCCCAATTTTATATATAGATGCACTCACAACCATTAACTCACTTTCTGATTGAATAGATTTGCCTTTTCTAATTATTTCTGAACTCTGAACTATTCTCTCAGTATTATATTTATTGAAAACATACTGGAATGTTTTATAAGTTGTTAAATTTATTCTCAAGCAGTTCATTCACTTTGATTCTATTAAGAATGGAATTAGTCTCCTAACTTGGTATCAAGATTGTATTTACGAAAATCTATTATTATCTCATATCCATTGTAGGCTTAGATATATTTTTAAAACCTACTTTTAGTAAGGGTTATCAAATGCTTCAATCCCCCTTCTAGATCACCATCAATAGTTCGGGGAGAAAAGATAATAAATAGGACAAGGGGGTGTGGACCTGTTCAGCAGTAGTTCTTTGGGGTGATTCCAACTTCTGTTTGTCAGGATACCAGCAGTCCAGTTCAGTAGTGTCGGGATACCAAACATGAATCAGCAGCAATTGCATGATCTAGCAGAAATCGCCAGTCCTCTGCTGTATCAGCATGAGTCAGCAGGCATGATCAAGACCAGCAGGGATGGTAGGAGTTCTCTGCCATGCTTCCCTCAAGGATGAGCATGAGCAAAGGTGAAGACACAGACCAACAAAACATTGCAAAGCTAGCTGTGCAAGTGTATCTTCACTGCCCATATGTCCTATTTATACTCTGCAAACATCACAGGCTCTCCCATGGGTCTTCCCTCACCAAACACCATGTGAGTTTGCATCACAGGACATATCTGGAAACTTCCACTACACCCATGGTCTCTGAGCTTATCATTACTATCACTTAATGTGCTGTTTTGGGCACATTCTAATGAAAGATACCATATGCAATGAGAGATAGATTTTCCTACTTTTTCAAGCTTTCATACAAGTTATTTCATTTTTCTGGTGAAATGAACTGTTCAGCTCTCTTTTATCCATGATGTCAACATTTTGTGATCATAGCCATGACTATTACTACTTTTTGTTGTGTCTCCAGGATTTAATTGAGTTAAGATGCAGCACCACACCATCTTAGGTAAGTTGCTAACTTCTGTTTGAAATCATTTTGTGACTTTGTTCATGAGAAACATAATTCTTTAGTTGTTTTTTTTTTGTGTGTGTGTGTGTGATATATGTGACTCATTTGAGAATGGGGGTATTGTCCTTGTCAAATGAGTTTATGAATGTGTTATTTTGATGTGTGTAAGAGTGTGAGGAAAACTTAATTTAAAATAAAATTAAAACCTAATTCCTCTCTGAGTGTTTCCTGGGGTTCTCTATCACCTTACCTCATATTAACATTTTAAAATTAATTCAATTCTTTGTTATAAATCTATGCAGATTTTCAGTTTTGCTTTGCCTTTACATTTTGTGTCTGTCTTAGTCTTGGTTTCTATTCCTACACAAACGTCACAACCAAGAAGCAAGTTGGGAAGGAAAGGGTTTATTCAGCTTATACTTCCACATTGCTGTTCATCACCAAAGGAAGTCAGGACTGGAACTCAAGCAGATCAGGGAGCAAGGAGCTGATGCAGAGGCCATGGAGGGATGTTACTTACTGGCTTGCTTCCCCTGGCTTGCTCAGCTTGCTTTCTTATAGAACCCAGGACTACCAGCTCAGGGATGGCACTACCAACAATGGGCCCTTCCACCCTTGATCACTGATTGACAAAATGCCTTATAGCTGGATCTCATGAAGGCATTTCCTCAAGGGAGGCTCTTTTCTCATTGATAACTCCAACTTGTGTTAAGTTGATACAGAAAACCAGCCAGTACAGTATCTTTCTAGAAACTTACTCATTTGATTTTAGTTCTCACAACTGTTTACTTTATTATCAGTTCTCCTTTTAGAAATGATTTTATAATGAATTCACATTCAATTCTGAATTTAATAAAGTTTACTGACATTTTATAACTGGAATTGTTTTTATTTCAGGATGTTACATTTTCAATTTTGTTGATTTAAAAAAAATGGTTACATTCTTAGGTTTACTGATTTTTTCGCTTGATATTCTCCATGTTATTCCCTTCTCCTATACGTTCATTTAAATGCAACCTGCCATTTTCCCCAGTGTCCTAAGGTGTGGGGTAGAGCTTCTTTTATATTAGAAATATAATCTCCCTCACATACACCGCTCGACCTATATCTCGCCCTTGTTGAACTTTGTGTTCTGATTTTCATTCACAGTTTACAGTTTCTGGACATTGCTTATCTTATTCCTCAGATACCTGTGATGGCTTCATTTCACTTCTACATGTCTGTATGTAACATTGTCGTCTGTCATTCCATCACAGTGTCAGTATTTCATTCCATTTTAGCCAGAAATCATATATGTGTGCTTTCGATCTTTTATAAGTATTGACTGTGCTTTATCAGCAGTATGTAGCTTGGTACCTTCTATTTCTCTTTTGTGAAATTTACATCGAAGACACCTTAAACGATTAAGTTAAATTTACAACAAATACAGAGAGTAAAGGTGGTGATCACAAACGGAAGAACGGGACGAACAAATCTTACACTTGTACCGTAAGAGTGTGGTCTGACATTTGTAAAGTGAGATCAGGACAGTTTCAAAGGAAAAAGGTCAAGATGGTTTTGTTGTAAGATACATACTTTTTAGAATTATAAATTTCTACTTGATTTTGGCATTTATCATTTTGTATATTTCTCATGTTTATTAACATTAATTGATCTTTTCTCCAGTGCAACCTGTCAGCTTTCTTCTTGTTACTCTTTGAATGATGTATTTTCCATATTCCTCACCTTCTTTCTATTTATATCTATGAATCTAAAATATGGATTACACATAAGATGGTTGTTTATCTGTTTAGTAAATGTTTAGTATTGTTTCTATTTGATGGATTTGGAGAAGACATTCTGTTCAATGTTATTAGTATATATATGTGTGTGTGTGTGTGTGTGTGTGTATTAGTGTTTACTTTCAATATATTTCTTGACACTGTATCCATTGGTTTCTCCTTTATAGCTTGACTATTTACTATTTAGAGTAAGACATTTTAATTTACTTGTATGTTTTTTTTTCTGATATCTTTTTTTTTTCATGTTGTTGGAAGATGTCACACCCCTTCCTCAAGCCTTCCTCAAGGGTACAGATTTAGCACCCCTCATCTTCAGAGCTCATAACTTAACTTAGGTGAAGGTCAGAGAATCCTGTCCCCATGTGCTGTCTTGTCAATGTCAGCAACTTACTATATTCAATATGCACCACTGCTGTTCTTTTCAATAGCAAGCTTTGAATCCTGTTGGTTTGAATTTACTCTCACAAAACCAGGAACAAAGCCAGTCCTTAGTCCTACTATGTAAAGCTTCCCTCTATTGTCGCTTCTATCCACCTTTTGACCTCAGATTACGTCTGTTACAGTTATAAACACAATAAAAAACAGGCTGATTGTTCACCTTTTTTTTTGACAAGATAATTTTTTTTTCCTTCTGAGATGATCTGAAAATCTTTCACACCAAAGTTCCATCTCTTCTCTAATGACACTTCAGATTTGTTTACTCATATCTTATATTTTTTTATTTAAACCCCAGAATACTTTCTACTTTTACAATCACATTTATCATATATTTTATATTTTAAATTACATTAGATGATTTTGTGTTCCCCTTACCTTTCTGCAGATAAGGTACCTTAAAGCAGAGATTTCTTTAAGTCTTTAATACTGGTTTTCTCTCATTCAGACTCACAGGGAATTAGTAAAGATTCACTCAATATGTGTAGAAAAGGTTTTCAAAATATACAATGGCACTAATAGGAGCCTTGCTCACTGACAGTCTTTGAAGCCAATGAACTAGTTTAGTCCTTTGAATTTGCTGATTAATGAAGTCATGTGTTTTCAGTGGCAAAAAAAGTTTCTAGATTACAATTGTCTAGAATAATTCAACAAAAGATATATGTATAAAATACAGGGAACATTTGGATATTAAAGGTTTAACTCTTTTTCTTTGACAATGAAAGCGCATTTTCCACTGCAAGAAACACCCAGGTGACTTTCAAAGCCAGCATGCATTAATTATCCAAAGTAATGGGTTTGATTGTGGTCTTTCCATACATACATGCAGGAAACCCTCTGGTCTTCATCCCATCCATTACCCATTATCCCCCATTCCTATACATTCCTCTTGTCTCTCCTTTTGTTTTCATGTTTTTTCTCTATAAAACTCACATAAGAGAAGCACGGGACACTTCTCTTTGTGTGACCTGAAACCCAATGTTGTTTGGTTGTGCCTCTCTCTCTTCCAACCTCTGGTGGAAAAGAAAGGTAGCTAGGAAGGAACCCCACAATAGGTCAGATATTCAGACTTAACACTGGGATGAGATGATGTATTTTCACTCAATATTTGCATCAGTTTTGAGCTATAGTACCTATGTTAATTCTCCAGCCCTTAGTGGCCAGTGGTGCCTTGGCATCAGTGTGGACATGCATTCTATCAGTAAAGTGAACTGAATAGCATAGGATGTGGGTGATTGATTGCAATGGGTGATTGGTTTCAATGGTTTAAGCATATGTAGATACTTGTCCATGATGGTATTGCACCTTTCCTGCTTATATCTTCATACTCTTCACTTTCATGCCTAAAATCAGATTAAGATGTCAGAGTTAGTTACTAGTGCTGGGAATGATCCACAGTTAAGCTTGTTGATTAAGGCATGAGAGAAGGACATTCTCTGCAAATGTAGGGTATAATGTCAGGCAACATCACATTTTTCACAGAAAATGGAAGATGATTCTTGAGCTCAGGGTGAATTACACAGAAAACTTGACAATAAGTGTCTCCTTCTGGACATAAGCATGAGTACACACCTGTTTCTTACAGTGCATTTTGACATTCAAAACACACTGCTAAGGCAAGAATATTTTCTTGCAATGACTGTGTGCATGTACATAAATGTTCATGTGCTTGTAGGACATACATATATGAGGCTGGTCATGTATGTGGAGGACAGACGATATTCTACAGTGTCATCCTCAGAAACACATTTACCTCCTCGGAGACAAGGTCTGCCATTGGCCTCTATCTCACCAACTACTCTAGGTTTGTGACTGAGCAAGCCCCAGGGATCCTTCTGTCTCTGCCTCCCTAGTGCTGGGATACTGTGCACCACCATAAACACATTTTAAAATATGCTTTCAGTAATCTGAACTCAGATACTCATGCTTGCAAAGCAAGCACCTTACTAAGTAATCTACATCTCTAATCCTGTACAGTATCCTTAATACTATAGTTATTAGTATGTATGCTCAGAGAAAACTGTGTTGCAGGGTTTTAGTTGCATTAACTGCATGATAAGTTACTACCTTACTCTTGATGTTCAGCAGTTGTTATGTTATACAGGATAATAAGATCAAATTACTCAGGCTATTTTTAATGCTTTTTTATACTTTAGAACATGCAATATATATGTTCCATGCTGTTATGGATAAAAAAAACAATTATTTTTAATTATAATCTCCTCTGATGATATTTAGAAAAACTTGGCAAAATGTGACTTTTTTTAAACCGATGGGCATCTGTTTCTGGCATTGTGCTTTTAAATGCACTATGCCTGCTGCTGTAGATAATGAATTCATCACACCATGATCTATAGCCAAATAAATTGGGGGAAAAAATAGCCAAGGCTGTGTGTCTAGGCAAAGTATTCTGGAAATGATGGACATAAGAATCTTAAAACTCCAGTCTCATTATAGGACTGGTGAGAGCCATATGGTCCAAGAGCCTCGGGAAAATGGAGCTAGTTGTATCTGGCTCATTTTGCATCTGTGTCCAGACTCTGGTTTGAATCGCATTGGAAATGAGACAAAAATCCTCTGGAATGGAAGCGATTTTGGAGTGCTGGGCTAGGTTAATAGGCTGTCATTTATTGTGGAGTGCTGTTTGTAAGGAAGATGTTTCATTTTAACTCAACTGCCACCTAGTGAGTGCCTACTTTGTATAGAACACCATATAGGTACCATGGAAGGTGATTCCTGGCTGGGGAGACATTTTCCATACACTGAACAAAACAGTTACACAAATAGATATGTGTGATATCATGTGTGAAAAGCTACCTGAGATAGACAGTACTGTACACTGGAGAGACTGTGCAGATGAAAACCAGTTCATCCCATAGGTTGGACTCAGCCTCTTGTTTATCTCCCAATAAATAGAACAGGGTCTTCACTGTCAATCAAAGTCTAGCGGGTCTATGGGCTGCCAGTACCTGACTCACCCAGGAACGTGGCATGTCTCACTATGCTATATTTGTTAAAATATGTGGTAGTGTCTGTTCTGGAACTTTCCCTACCATTTTTCTACTCATTCCAAACAAAATGTATCTTTTTGAAAGTCAAACCTTGTGCCAACGCTTCAGAAATCGAGGCAAGTGGTTATTGACAATTCTTACATACTAAACACAGCAAGGAAATATTGCTGGCTGGGGCCAGCCTAGTCTATATAGCAAGTTCCAGGCTAGCCTGCAATATAGCATGAATATTTTTCTCTATAAATAAAAAAAAAATATGAAAATGATAATTATGCCTCCACAGTACACATTTAAAGAGCTGATGAGTGAGTCACACAGAGTAAGGCACAGAAAATAAAGTCTGGTGTGCTTGACACATGACACATATTGCCAGAGTTTGTGTTCCTTAGTTGGCCTTTCAGATTCTCATGCAAGCATCAAATGGCACCTACTCACCTGTCAACCTTTTTAAAGGTGGTATGGCTTCCATTTTGACATGAACCACATTATTGTCAGGCATTGCAAATTATTAGCATTGTGTCTACAGAGGCATGGATTGGCTTCCCTTCAGTCTCTCTCTCTCTCTCTCTCTCTCTCTCTCTTTCTCTCTCTCTCTTCCTCCCTCCTTCCCTCTCCCCTTTCTTTCTTTCTTTCTTTCTTTCTTTCTTTCTTTCTTTCTTTCTTTCTTTCTTTCTTTCTTTCTTTCTTTCTTTCTTTCTTCCTATAGAATAAAGTTTATTCAGGGCATGGGGATGGGAATTAAGAGTGTAGTAGAGGCAGAAAAAGGAAGAGAGAAGGAGAGAGTAGAGAAGTAGAGGCCTTAACCCTTGTAAAGAAGGGGAAATGGAATGGGGAGAGAGGGGGAGCAAGAGTCCAATAGACAAGAGAGGGGCAAGAGCATAGAAGAGGCAAGATAGCTAGTTTCCTTATTTCTTAACTACATATGCTGATCTGTGACTTTAATTCTGCTCTGAGACACTTTGTAGTGTCTGGCACAGTGTGTGACACATTAGAATTTATGACCATGTTAACATCTGGCTCTTCTGGAAGACTGTGCTTCTCAGTGTCCCTGCAGTACTTGCATAGGTGATGACCTCTATAAATCTTGGCTTTCTGCTGGTCCATCCCTTAAGCATTTCATTATCATTTAGGTAAAAATGATACAAAAATGCTTTAGTTTTAAACTAAAATTTCAGGGGGAAGGGGGTCTGCTTTGCAGTTATTTAAACCCTTCCTTGGAAATTCTTAACAGTGACATAAGACCTGTCCTCTAGGGAAGGGGAGAATTGAGAACCCTCAATCTTAGTGGCCTGTTAATATCCATCACGTTCATTTCAACAAGTCAGCTTAGTTTTGGATTGCCATGGTCAGAAGTTGTTCTGGAAGGCTCTTTACAGAGACTTTCCCAAAGCTCTACTCTATAAGTTGCCAGCACATACATGATTAGGAAGACAGCACACATTCTATGAACTAAGCTGCACATATCCTATGATCTGATCCAGGGCCTCTCAAACCCTTGCACAGATCCAAGCCATATACATCCCGATAAATAGCTAAATAATAAGAATGGTCATACAGACGCTATACACTATCACTATCTGTTGCTGCATATAGGTAAGGGCAGGTGAACTCTGGAAATGTATGGCAATTGCCGTGGCAACAGACAAAAGGGTTTTTGTTGACTATGGGTGATGTCATCACTGGATTCAGAGGCTCGCTGCTTCTAATGCCAACACTATTTGTTACATTTTATGCACTTGTCCATCACAGAAAAAAAAAAGTAAAAATATTCTTGAAACCAGAAAAAAAAAAAAAACGTATATTCTCTTTCATACCTCATATGCCTTTGAGATTGTTTTGTCCTTCCTCATTACCCAATGATGCTATTTCCTTCTTTCAAAATGTTTCACTATACCACCATTACATCTGTTTACATACACATGTATATACTGCAAGACAGGATCCACATATGAGAGGGAACATACTTTGTTTTTGTTTTTGTTTTTTGTCTTTTATTTATTCTTCATCAACTTCACATCATGCATCCCAATCCCACTCATCTTCCCATTACTTCAAATTAACCTCACCCTACAAATACAATAAAAAAAAACACAACAAATGAACATACAACATTTGTCATGGAAGCTGTAATGTGGCACAGCTTATCACACAGCATATCTTTTTTTCACACATCTTTGCTTACAAATGTTCATTGCACTACGTTATTGTTTTGGTTTGAGGCTTCTGGTTTCTACTACACTACCATACGGGATCCTCATTAGGACTCCTCTTAGATATTCTGTTCTTGCCTTGTGTCATGGAGATCTTGAAGTTTTAGATCTACAAGACCAGCCCCTTCACTTGCTCTAGCAGTTCATGAATGGGATAGATGGGGTGGATCTCAGCTTAAAACTCTGGCTTTGGGCCTGGACAGTAGCTGGCTTGGTCATCCCACCAGCTATTCTGCATTAATACAAGGAGCGCATGTCATCCAGCACTGTGTCCCCGAAACCCTCTTAGCTCATTCAGTGCTACTGGGCAAGGGGCTGGGCCATCTCTCCTGAATGCTTCAGCCAGTGACAGGTGGAGTCATCTATGTATAGACTTTGAAATTAACTCCATTTCAGGTAGCAGCCTATATCAAATAGCACCCCATGGCCTTTGATGGATATCAACCTAGACATCTGCTGCTGCATGTCACAGACCTAGACACAGTCCTCAGTGGCAGCATGGGCTGGGACTTCACTATGGCTTCAGACGGCAGGGTAAGCTACTCACATCAGTCTATTTCTCTCTTCTCATGCCTTCAATTTGTCTTCTCTTTGTAGTACTCAAATTGTACCACAGTGGGCTGACCTCTGGGTGTCTCCTTGCTTTTATTTTTTATTTTGGGTCAAAAAAATTTAAAAAGATAGCACAGAAAACAAAGCAATGTAGCCAAGCATAGTAACCCACTGCTCTACTCTCAGCACCAAAGATGTTGAGGCAAAGGGTTTGCTGCAAGTTAAAGGCCAACCTGGGCTAGTTAGTTAGTTCAAGGGCAACTAGAGTTTACAAAGAACTTGTCTTGAAATGGATGAATGAACGGATCAATCAATCAATCAATAAGAAATAATCTTTGAAAATCACATTTTAATGGTTTGAATATGCTGGCCCATGTGAAGTGGCATTATTAGTAGGTATGGCCTTGCTGGAGTAGGTGTGGTCTTGTTGCAGGATGCATGTCACTGTGGGTATGGACTTTCAGTTTCTTTGCTCAGACTCTGTCCAATGCAGAAGACAGTCCTCTCCTGGCTGCCTTCAGATCAAGATGTAGAACTCCCAGTTCCTTGTGAGCCGTGTCTGCTTGGAAGCTGCTGTGCTTCCCACCATGACTACCTGTAAGTCAGCCTCAGTTAAATTTTTGCCTTTATAAGAGTTGCCTTGGTCACGGCGTCTTTTCACAGCAATGAAACTGTAAGACACACATAAAATGAGAAAAGGCTTCATTTTGCATGAAGAGCCACTTGGAATCCCTTCTCTATCATAAGGTTATCCAGCCAAGTTATTTACTTCAAGATTCACATTACTGGCAATGACATTCCTCTGGTATTCCATACCCTAAGCATTGAAGAGAATATTAAACTTATTGCATTTGGAAGCAGGAGGCAAGGATGCAGGTGGCTGGCATTCCTAGAGGAAGAGCTTCTCAATACCTGCTTTGCATGGGAATTTCACAGGAGATCTGGAAGTGCTGCACTCTCTTGAGGCCTGAGTTGGCAATCTGATCCTTCTGAAATTCTGGTTGTAAATGTATGTCTTTCTCACACAGACTAACTCCCATGACCTTTGCCTTTGCCTTTGCATAGTCACTTTGTGCTCTCACACAGCTGCAAATGTTCATGTTTCATTTGAGATCTGAGTTTAAGGTATATGTGTACTCCTGTTCTCAGTCTATTTATTCCTCACTGGAGCCAGGAAAATAAAGCCCAGGCTCCTGACAAGATCTATCCTCTTCCAGGCTGAGAAAGACACCATCCTGGAGTTTCCATGCTGCAGCCTGGTCACTTCCTTTCCCTTTATAATCTTGTGCCACTCACCAGTGAGTATGCTAGAAGAACAATTGAATGAATGGCTTATCTCCTTGCCTTCTTTATTTATCTCCTGTATAAAATCCTATAAATGCATTTTCCCTTAGCAAAGATTAGTTTTTCAAGTCTATTTTTAATTTTATTTTTTCAAGCCTATTTTTAATTTTATTTTGGAGTAAAGTAATAAGCCTCAATTCTTTATTTAATATTTATGTTTTCATATCGATCATTAAGTACACATTTAATTTTTAAAAGTATATCATTATCAAATGAAGAGTAGAGTTATCACTTGCTTATGAACATGTCTATACCTCAGGTAAGAGAAGATATCCTTGTTCTGTAGTTCTCTAGTGGTGTGTGTCTGTGTGTGTGTGTGTTAAATTCACCAATAATTTGAATTTGAAGATGGAAGAGATTTGGCCAATATAAGTGTCTGCACATAATGAAGTCCCAAATATCTATTATTAAATACATTTTAATTTTTCTCTTTCTTTCTTTCTTTCTTTCTTTCTTTCTTTCTTTCTTTCTTTCTTTCTTTCTTTCTTTCTTTTCTTTCGTTCTTTCCTTGCTTTTGTTGTTTGTTTGTTTGTTTTTTGAGCCAGGGTTTCTCTTTGTAGCCCTGGGTGTCTTGGAACTTGCTGTGTAAACCAAGTTGACCTTGGACTCAAAAAACTTCTTGTCCTTGCTACCTGATTGCTGGAATTAAAGTGCTGTGTACCACTACCACCTGGGCATTTTCTTTTTGTGATAAAATGTATATTTGGGGGGAGCAAAGAGATGAATAAGCATTTAAAATTATCTCCTAATCTAACTGAGGACCTGGGTTCAAGCCCCAGCATCCACAAAGTGGCATACAATATTTTCTTCCTCCACATCCAGGGAATCTGATGCCATCTTCTGGTCTTCCAGGTACCAGTTACCCATTTGTTATACATAGGTACATTTGGGACAAACACCAATACACATAAAACAAAAATAGCACATAAAACTCCAAAATTATTCCCTTTAAAAATATAACTTTTAACTTAAATTTTTTTTCTCTTTATTAGATATTTTCTTCATTTACATTTCAAATGTTATCCAGAAATTTTCCCTTACCCTCCCGCATCCCTGCCCTGCTCCCCTACCCACCCCCTCCACATAATGGCCCTGGCATTACCCTGTACTGGGGCATATAAAGTCTGTATGACCAAGGGGCCTCTCCTCCCAATGATGGCCAACTAGGCCATCTTTTTCCATATGTGCAGCTAGAGACATGAGCGCAGGGGGAACTAGGTAGTTCATGCTATTCTTCCACCTATAGGGTTGAAGACCCCTTCAGCTCCTTGGGTACTTTCTCTAGCTCCTTCCTTGGGAGTCCTGTGTTCCTTCTAATAGCTGACTGTGAGCAACCACTTCCGTGTTTGCCAGGCACTGGTATAGCCTCCCATGAGACAGCTATATCAGGTCCCTTTCAGCATTATCTTGATGGCATATGCTATAGTGTTTATTTTTGTGGCTGATTATGGGAAGGATCCCTGGCAGCTGCAGTCACTGGTTGGTCCATCCTTTTGATTCAGCTTCACACATGATCTCTGTAACTCCTTCAGTGTGTGCTTTGTTCTTAATTCTAGGAAGGGGCAAAGAGACCACATTTTGAACTTCATTCTTCTTGAGATTCATGTGTTTAGTAAATTGTATCTTGGGTAGTCTAGGTTTCTGGGCTAGTATCCACAAATCAGTGAGTACATGTTATGTGAGTTCTTTTGTGATTGGGTTACCTCACTCAGGATGACACCCTCCAGATCCATCCAATTGCCTAGGAATTTTATATATTCATTGTTTCTAATAGCTGAGTAGTACTCCATTGTGTAAATGTACCAAATTTTTTGTATCCATTCCTCTGTTGAGGGACATCTGGGTTCTTTCCAGCTTCTGGCTATTATGAATAAGGCTGCTATGAACATAGTGGAACATGTGTCCTTATAACCAGATGGAAACTCTTCTGGATATA
>LR754453.1:0-37219 GCA_902729485.2 Mus minutoides
TATATATATATATATATATATATATATGTGTGTGTGTGTGTGTGTGTGTGTGTGTGTGTGTGTGTGTATGTTTGTGTGTATGTCTGAGTGTGTGTTGTGTGCTTTCCTGTCTACCACCTCTCAGTTACTCAAAGAAAAGTAATACCATATAAGTAATGTTTATTCAAGTCTACAGTAATTTTACAGTAATTATATATTGGGTATTTTAATAGATTATTTTAGTTTTCTATAGAGTATATGCTGTACTTATGAGAGCAAGAGAATTCTGAGTTGGAAATAGGGAAGTTATTCATATTATTTCCCTTTTCAACAATTTGCGTTAATTCTTTCTTTTAAAGAGCACTTGACTTTTTCATGATAATTTCTGATTGCCTTAGATATAACCTGAGACAGAAAATTAGGCATCTGAGTGGCGTTTTCATTTGATATCCATATAAACTTGTCTACCTTCTTCTAGGACACTGGGGAGATTCTCAAAACTTTTCATTCTCATGCCCTTTGGCCAGAGTGAAGTCACCTCCTGGATTCTGGAAATTCACAAGCATTATGTAATAAAATGTAGGCCCTGTTTAGAAGGGTTTAAGCTACTCCTTTAGATGTATCACTTTAGATGTTGTTTTCATATATCTCCTATGCCCTTTTTTAGTGCAGAAGTTATTACATGGCATTAAAATTATTGTTTTTCTCATCTGTCTTCTTTTAGGAAAATTACTTCATTTTATTTAATCAAAAAAATTTTCTGTGCCAATCCAAGTATCTTGTGGGAAATAAACATAGATTTTAGAAATAAGAATTTACAGGCAGTAAAGAAGAAAGTGTAGAACAGATTGACCTACTAACTTTCATTTGCCTCGATTATCTTTGATGGAGTCCAAGTCCAAATAGCTTGCTAAATTACTTGAGTCTGGAGGAAAATAATTTCACTTCCTTTGTTAAATATGTTGAGATTTTATGCCCTTCTTAAAGTGTTGTTGTCTACATGTAAAATGTATTTATATTAAAATGTCTCTAACATTGTTGACATTCCACCAAGGGGCAATCTAAATATATCATGATCTCTTACAAGTCCTCAGCTTACTACACATCTCGCCTACCTGACATTTAAACAAGTACACGTTTATGTTGTTCCATGTGGAAATTATAACGTGGTTCCACTTTTACCTACTTTTTACCTGACTGATTCTCAAGATTTCAGAGCATTGTATAATCTTGATAGTCCAAGTCAGGTGACACATTTTCTCTCTGACTGAATCTTTTCCATCTTATTCTCTCTGTCTACAGAGGCTCTTTACTTGCCTGTCTTGCTTAATGGCCCTATGTGTTTTTAATAGTTTTTATGTTCATCCACACTGGGTTCTATTGACTTTTACTTACTTATATAAAGCCTATGTTCTATCTCCATATAAGCAGTTTTCCCCTATAACATGGCATAGCTACAGTGCTGTGTTTAAAGCTGAGCTTTGAAATTGTTGTATGAAGACTTCACTCACAATTAATGTATAGAAATAAATGACTTACAAGAAGTACTTATCAAATAAATATTTACACTTTAGAAGTAAAATTCATCATCCTGAAATATCCTTTTAAAAATAGACATGGAAATAAATACGGCTGAATCTTTCCAAAGCTAAAGTTGGAGTTGGCATTTTACTATTCAAAATTCAAGCACTCTGCTGGGTAATTCAAATCTGATCCATATTATTTTCTTGCATTTCATAAGACACATGGCATAATGCCTGCTCATGCTGTGAATCTTCAGTACTGTCTGTTTGGGGAATAGAGCTTCTCCATAGTACCTAATTCAATTGATGCTTCGGGAACATCAGTGCCATTGTTGTGATGTGTTACCAAGAACAGGCACTGATAAGTGAAGACAGCCATGCTCCAGGGAAAGGCATTGCTGAGTGGACTTTTGGCCATCTGGTTAGAGAATGGACAGCAGGATTGTCACAACAGGAGACTTTGCAAGTAGAGATGATGACAGAGGTAAAAATGAATCTTCTTGTCTCTGAGGTAGTATTAATCCTAACCAACCAAGGAGGACAGAAGCAATCTAATCTATGTGGCAGATAATCTTGGCTGTCTGTTCCCTTTTGTTTCAGGGAAATTCCCATTTTTGTTATGTGTAAAAGTTCTTTTGTAAAGATCTTTACAATTAATAAATAGTAGATCTGAGTATAGGCTAATCCCATTAATAACTCAGATATCCTTATGGTCTCCCCCATGCACTTATGTTTCTCTGAGTTCTGAGTCTGTCTTATATGCTAGATACCTAGATGGAACCTTAGTATTGTTTAATGACATATTATGTCTTAATCACCTATTGAAAATTTCTCAGATTTAAATGCATATTTTCCTTTGTATTAGAGAATATTCACTTATTTAACTAGTTGATAGTTGGGGAAATTTGAAATCTTATATTTTAGTATACCAACGTGTCAGTAACTTTGCCAGTTTCTTGCATTATTATTTTTTTGTAAATTATATTTAGAAGATATGTCAAATGAACATGAAATAGTATAATTCAATGTCAATCTCTGTTGTAATCATAATTCTGGATACTTGGTGAACCCAGACTACATAGTACATCTATCTCTTTCCTTGCTGGGACACAGTATGTTTTCATTTTATCCAGGCACTTATTTTAATATGCAATGCTTTATCACACCTACTTTATCTGAAATAAATGATGTTATTTTTTTGTCCTAGGGCAACACAGTAAATACCACGAGGTAAAAGAAGCACTTGTATCTTCTACAATGTCAACTTAGTCTCTGTCACCATTATTATGATGGGAAACATGCAAAGCTTGCTGGCCCAGTCCATCTCCAGGGCTGAATCACTAGCAGTTGGGGACTGTGACTAATGTGTAACTACATGTGAGTTTTAATTACTCTGAAATGCCACAGCCACAAGAAAAGATAAAGTTTCAGTACTCAGAATCTCTCAGAGGTACAATAATCATTAGCAAGAACATCAGCATCCATCCATCCATTCAGTCAGTCATAGGAGCATCATGCTTAAATGGGAAGTTTGACCTGCTTAGGGAGGTCACAGAAACCTTCTGTGGGGGAAGGACTTTTATGCTGGCACAGGAATGGTTACTAGAAATTAAGCTGCATAAAGAAAGAAGTTCTTTCAGAGAAGGAAAAATAGCAAAAGGTTTTTAATGTGAAGGAGACTATCGAGTACAAGAAGGTGAAAAAAGAGAAATGTGGTAAGTCTGAAGTTGAGATGTGGTTTGGAATATCTCAAGGAAACAAGGTAAAACTATATTGTATAAAATATTGTTATGTTAAAGGTTTGTTAGTTTCTTAAGCAAAACAAGAAAACCAAAGGGGTTTATGAGAACAGCATATGTCTACCATTGTGTGATGTATATGTGTCTGAATATCAATATAGAATCTTTACCTGTGAGTATGTGCATCTTGCATCTGTGTTTTTATTTACACGTGTGTATATGAGTGATATAGTCCAATAATATTGATCTCAATTAATACTTGGCCACTTGCTGGATGAATATAGATGTAGATTGGTTTGAAGTATATGAGAACCATAGTCTCATAGGAATATTCTTATGGGAAAATATCCACACAAAATATAACCTAAGTCAAATAGTAAAATAACATAATTTCTTGTAATAGTATGAACTATGAAGACAGAATGAGATGAGAATAATCAATGAAAATAAAAGTGAAGAAAATGGTTTTTGGTAAGATTTTACTCTATAAGAATTTATAAAAGGATTAGGGCACACATAAACATTGTTTCTGCAGGACAGCATGGTGGATATGCAAAAGGCCTCATGAAACTCAGGTTAAAGTAAGCCTGCATGTCTTATTTGCCATTGGTATTAGTGGGTTCCCACAATTAAAGATGGTGAATATCTTAGGAGAGAGTAGAAGTCATTAGTCAAGATGAAGAGTCAGAAATCTGTTGTAATTGATCAATAAAAGGATTAGAGACAAGTTTCCAGAAATATTTGAAGGTAGATATGTCAAGATTTATGACATATAAATAGAAGTTCAGTGAAAATAAGATGGAGAGTAAAACTAATCTTGTTTGGTTACTAACTGTGTGTCTCATGCTGTCTTTCTAGAACTGGAGACAAAAGAAGGTTTGAGGAGAAATTAAAATTCTATGATAGTGTATTTAGAATATCTACAGTAGTATTAAGATGTACAACTTAGTATGCCTTATAGACAGCCAAGTAAAGATGTAATTATGTAGTTGAATAGAGTATAGTTCACATGTCAAAAACCTCTCCATGCATTTGATATAGTAGAGTCTATTGGGAAAGTACTCTTATTTCTACTCCTTTGTCTTAGAAATGAGACTGTCACCAAGTAAGATTTCAATATATAGGAGATGATATAAAGAAATGATGAATGACAGTACAAACTATAAATATAACTTGGGTTTCATAGTGTTATAGAGTGGAAGGATTTAAATATTTCCAAAGATGTTGTTTATCTGCCAAATGAAGCTGATCCTGATGGAAGAGAAGAAGTTCCTAGCACTTTCACAGAGCAGAACACAAGGTGGAAGCCTATGCAGCTCATATCTTAGGAGTTGGCCTGACTAACTTATGGTTTGCCTGATTGATTAGCCTATTACAGAATAGCATAAAGATACAGTGTCCAGTACAAGAGATATCAATCACATGGCTTTTAAAATGTAAATATTAAAATTAAGTGAGATTAAATTTTCAATTCCAGTAGTGGTAGATGTATTTCAAGGGCTAACTGCATATTTGAATGAGGCATATATACACTTATTAAAGACACAGGGCATTCTTTTGGACAGGTCTGATGTATACAGAGATAGACTGAGAATGAATATATTTCTGTCTTTCATTCAATCTCTTCTGAGACAAGATGTAAATATCATTTACTATGAAGAATCCACTCTAAATCTACACATTGAGTTCTGGTAGAATTTACTGGATAATCAGAACCATATGGTTCTGCATTTCTTCTATGTGGCTTTTACATCTTCAGTATACATATATACTGTCTCGCATAGTGGCACAAGTCACTGTTCCTCCTACATTGTGGCTTGAGAATATGACTTCTGCATTAATTCAAAAGAAATGTAATGAAAAGTTGATCTGGTCAAAGCTTGTCTGTGCTGGTTAGATTCTCATAAATGTACTTTGTATTTCTTTTGTGCCATTTTGATGAAGTTTTGCTACTTCACCATGTTATGAAGGTCGTAAACAAAAGGCTACATCTCTGTGAGCAGAAACTAATGTAATATCTGGTTTTAATGCTCTTTTATTAGCCTGTGGTGTGAATAGCTGGGCTATACAGAAAAACAGCACAATTGATCTAAAGAAAGCTCTTCCATTTGGCATGCCAACTCATACAGGAATAAAGGACACCCCATCAAACAATGAGCTGCGTTGAAATAGAAAAATACTGAAGCAAAACTGCCACATTATTTATCTTTCATTAAAGGAGAAAATCACACATAATTATGTCTAGTAAATTAGTGTGTTTGTGAAAGTTGGAGATGGGCTCAGAAATAATAATCATAAAAATCATCTAACCTTAATCAAGTTAAATATGACAGTTTGTTCTTGTACAGATTTTTGGAAAGGTACTTCAGAGCAAGGAAGGCACCAAAAGGGGAGGAGGGTCAAGATTTCTCTCTTCATTCTGCTTGACCTTCACTGCAGATAGCAGAGGACCAACCTTTGCAATGCATGGGGTATCTCATCTATGCTGAATATATTTTCCTAACCTTGAAGCTTATCTCTATTAATTAAAATGTTTGATTTGAATTCATACATTAAAACTAGTATAGTTGAAGAGATTTTGGTCATAGAAATGTAGATTCCCATGTCCAAAACAAAATCAAGATGCACATTTCTTTATTTACTGCCCTCCACTTCCTGCTTTGCAATAAAGTAGTTTGTGACAGGGAAAGACACAGAATAAAATGATGTAATTCAAAAAAAAAAAAGGATGTATATGATATATGTGTGCCATTATGTCTCTTACATAAGAAGAAAAGCCTCAAACCAGTTAAAGCAGGATGTTTTAATTTTATGTACATAGCCACAGAGTTCTTCCAACAAACATAATATTTGTATGAAGCCAGGACATGTGTAATATTAGGTTTTTAAATTTTTATTGGATATTTTCTTTATTTACATTTCAAATGTTATCCCCTTTCCTGGTTTCCCCACCTAGAACCCCCCTATCCCATTCCCCCTCCCATTGCTTCTATGAGGGTGCTCCCCCATCTACCCACCTATTCTTCCTCCCTACCCTCAAATTCTCCTACACTGGGGCATCCAGTTCTTTAGAAATTTCATCTGGTACACCCTATCACATGCACCCTCAGTCCTTCTGTGTCCCCCTCCTTGTGACTCCCTCTACCCCAAAAAACAGTCTTCTTTACCTGCACCTTGAACAGAAGCTATCAGCTGTGGAGAGCTTCAGTCTCAGTATACAATTTTTTAAGAGTTTTCGTCAGAGGCTTCATTTTGGGAGAGGGATTGGGGTAGGGCCTAGGGGTTATTACAGAAGCCTTCCATTTTCCTATTTCTCACTTGTGCATCTGCAATCATGGACACCAATGCCAAGGTAGTTAGGATTCCTTCCTTGCTCTTCAGAGTCAACAGGAGCTCACATCATGGGCTTCAGCATAATTTCTGCAGACAACATAGATCACAACCTCAGGCCTTGGCTGAGGTAGGATCACAAATCCAGACAAGACCCTTGTAGACAGCATAGATCACAGACAGCACTGTGGCCTCTGGTAGTAGCACAGGCCACTCACATCAATCTAACACCTGGTGGCAACATGGCCTGCAGGCAGACCATGGCTTCAAGCTACAACATATACCTTGGTATCTGAGTGGCCTTCAGTGGTTATCATCACTACAGACATCAGTACAGACCCTAGATGCAGCAGGACTTCAGACCCAGTCATGGTCCTCGGTGGCAGCATGAACCCTAACATCATTATGGCTTAAGTGGCAGTGCAGGTTATGTACCTCCGTTTGGCCTCAACAACAGCATGGCCTAGAGACCACAATAGTTCCATGGTCTGACTGCATCCAGCATCTGTATTGATGACTGAGCTCATGCTGCCACTGAAGTGAACATCAAATATTAATATAATTTCCTTTGTTTCTCTTGAAATAAATTTAAGAAAGCATTTTAAGGTATATGCCCAAGAGTACTATAGGTGGATCTAATAGAAATTCTTTCTCTAGTGTTTAAGGATTCTTCATACTGATTTCCAGAATAGAAATATAGTCCAGTCTAAAGTCTCACTAATAGGGTATTGGGCTCCTTTCTCTGCAACCTCAACTGTATAAGTTGTCATCTGGCTAAGGAGAAATAGAATTTTAATGTAGTTTAATTTAAATTTCTGCGATAAATGATGTTGAATACTGCCTTTATGAGTGCTTGTTAGGCATTAGTAATTCTTATTCTGAAAACTCTGTTTAGTTCCATCGTTTAAGTTGGGTTGTATTTTTTTTTCTTAATGTTTAGACTTTTTATTTCTTTGTATATTCTAGATATTAATCCTCTGTTAGTCCTATAGCTGAAAAATTTGTTTCTATTTTGTAGGCTGCCTCTTTACTAAACTGAGTTTTCTTTGCTAGACAACCCATTCTACAGTGGCACAACCGTCATGGGATGGTAGTTGTAATCACCCACGCGTAGATTGAACTTTGCTTCTCAGGAGGAAATTCATCAATCCTGATGCTGAAAATATGTTCAAATACCAAGACTGACGAGGTTACAGGCCCTAAGAGAAACTGACACAATAACAATTTCATTAAATAATAGCAACAAGTAAGTACCTTCTAAATATTTATACTTATATCGATAGATATATTACTTTTAGCTTTAATCAGAGGAGCATTTCTGTATAATGACCAGACTTAAAGGCAAAGACTCATGGTTGACCATAAGTGATGGCTCAGTGTTTATCCCTTAACAGGACATTCATATCACCTCTGATCAGGAATATCATGGCAGAGGAAATGGAAAGAATGTAAGGTAGATGATAAGGTGGGCTGAAGAATGCTTTCTCCAAGGTCATGACATAGCCATTGCTAACAGGACCTCAGAGCATGCATGGTTCGCTTCTCTGGACCAGCATAATCCTGGAGCTATCAACAGTAAGCATGCATGGAGCTTCCCAGTCTTTAAATACTTTCTTCCTTGCTGAGCTGTTGCTTACTGATAGAATGGAAAGTAAGTAGTTCTTTTCTATAGTTGTTTGCCCAAGAGTAAGCCTATCACACTCTAAAGACTACTTCTAAACCTGCAGACTGTGGTTCCATTTTTCTTCTTCCCTTTTGAGAAGAATACAGGTGCTGCTGTGAACTGAATGGGAAAGGATGGAGCAGAATTGAGTTCAGTGGTCCACTTCTTCCCTTGGTGTTTCTAGACTCTGGTACACACCAGGTGAGAAAGGATGAAGCTAAGTCCAGAAAGGTTGGGTCAGTGGGACCTAGGCCTGGCAGGAAGGTAGGTGGTTTCCTCTGGAGATCTCAGTGTTATGTCTTTAATGCTACAGCTCTTCAGAGAGTGTTGAATGAAACTTCCCTCTCAGAGAGTAATCAATAAAACAAATTCTGTGCATACACTTTATTTGGGATGAACCAAGGGTCATATAGTTTTGGGGAAAAAAGTGAGAATATCCAGAATAGGCATAGGTCATTGGCTGAAGGCTAAGGTATTGAGATGCCTCGTTAGCATGGGGAAGCATTCCAGGAATCTCATGTGCAGGTGCAGAACAACATGTGATTCCTCAGGTAGGTGATGTGGGGTCTGGGATCCCCCAGAGAAGGGGAAGTCCTGATGACAAAAGAAGTCCGCCATTTTGCACTGAGCTCAGGGCTGTCTTTTAGTGTCAAACTTTCACCTTAGCAGTGGGGCTTCTCTGACACCGGACAAATGGTTCTTGTTAAAATCAATGGGCCATGAAACAAAAAGCCATGAATTTGGGAAAGTAACTTGCAGTGGAGAGGAGGTTGGAATCAGTTCAAAGAGTGCAGAGAGAAAGAATAACCAGAATGTGTTACACACATGCATAGGATTATCAAAGAACATTTAATAAATAAAAAATTGTGTTTATTTTTATTTGTCATGGAAAACTGCTAAGTCTAAATATTGCTAGCAGCACTCCTGAGAAGGCACTTATCAATATGTTCTCTAAAGATACCTGTCATCTTACAGAAAGTTACACACACACACAAAAATAATCTTAGAGATATCTATATCTCTTAGCAAAAAATGGGAGCTAGGTGAGATATGGAGAAGTTTGTAGCATTTTGGGACCTGGTGAAAATTTTTATAGATTGTGAGATATCTGGAAGATGAACGTTTATTTTAACCCAACTGAATTATTGCAATAATGCAGCTCTTTTGTGTTTTGCATAATCACATACAGCTCATACAGATTTTCAGGGGTATTTTTTTTATTGAATGGCTGACAACCATGATATCTCTGCCTTCTCTTCCTCCTTTTCCATTTTCTTTTTCATGTTCTCTGTATAGAAAGCCTAGAATCCCTTTCTTCATAAATATTTCATTTTAACGATATGCATTTATTACTTTCTAAACCATTTTGACATGTATTATTTTCTCTCTTTTTGAATGGGGAATCTATTCTAGTCATTGCAATTTATGATATTTCAACTCACGGGCATGGTCAGGGTTCATAGCCATTGTCCGACATAAGGAGAAAGAGTTTTCAAAGCCACATTAAAGTAGGTTTAGTTCTTTCTATTTCACTAAAGTAGTTGATTGAGACTTGAAGACTCTTTCACCCAGTTGCCAAAAGTAATAACTTAGATTTAAAGCTACCGATTCCCTCACTGTAAAAATAAAAATGTTGGAAGGTATAAATGGAAACAGATTTGAACCAATGTTATTGAATGTCAAGGGTGAGGAAATGATGAGGTGCACACAGATGGAGCTCATGAGCTTCAAAGCCTGGCAGTCCTAGGTCCCAGGATTCACAGTCCAATCCCTTTCATTAATTTTGCTCCACTTTTCTGTCTTCCCTGTCTTTGGTGGCCTTTAATTAGCTTTCATTATTCCTAACTTCATTTGTACAACCTCAGTCCTTCTCTGTTTTCTGGGACCAGGTCTTGGGATAATGATTCCTTTGTTATCTACACTGGACCCATCACAGAGCTCTGTTGACTCTTTATGGCAGCCATTCACCATCTTCTATGCATGTACACCCATGACCCTGAGCCTCTAACATCCATTTTCCAACCACCATAATTTTCTTTTCTGTTGTCTTTGTTCATGAGAGTTTATCTGAAATCTGTTCTCAGATAAACTAGCCAGACTATAAATTCCCCTTATTGTAATTTTGGACAGGAACAGGCTGACTTATCTTAGAACTTTGTCACTTCGTAGAATTAGAAATGCACTTCATCTTTTCACAGAAGGCAGCCCATGGCATCTTTAGTAGAAAAAAACAATTGCAGTATTTGTGTTGTATGCTTTTCTCTTTCTCCTTTTCTTCTACCAGTTAAGTAACCCATTCACATCCTGTAGTACCATGAGGTTACTCGTAAACATAGTAGGAATAAACTCATAGTAATATAGAGAATTTGGAGTGACACATTATACTTACAAATCAAAACAATGGTTCTAATTCAAACCTAGAGTGAAATATACCTTAGTTATTGGTGGCAAGATGGATTCTTGTATGAGTTATTTTTCCATCAGTGGAACAAAATATGTGAGGCATTCAGCTCAACAGAAGTTTATCATGGCTCACAGTTTGAGAATATTATTTCATTGTCATTTGGCCTGTACTTAGAAAGCATATTGTTGTGAGAATGGGTATGTAGAAGGCCCTTACCTCCTGACTTTAAGTGAAGAAGAGAAAGAAGGGGCTGGTGTCCCAATATTCACATCAAACTCATGTTCTCAGTGACTAGAAAATGCCCTTTAGGCCACATCATACCTCATAGCATGTGCCATGCATTTAGGAGTCTCTCACCAAATCACAACTGTTAAAAAGCATAGTTTGAAGTGTTTTAAACTGATCTCGCTTTCTTAGAAAGATGCTGTGGTGGTTTGAATGAGAATGATCTCCACAGGTTCATGCACTTCAGTGCTTGAACCCCTAGTGGTGAAAAGATTTGGAAGGGATTAGGAATTGTTGACTTGGTAGAGGTGTATCCCTGGCATAGGGTATGAGGTTACAAAAGCCCACAGCAGCCTCAATTTGCTCTCACAGCACCATAACATGTGAGCTTTCAGCTAGAGTTCCAGTACCATGCCTGCTTGCCTGCTGCCATGCTTCCCCGCAGGATACGCAGGGACTTTCTGCCTTGAAACTGCAAGTCCCCAAGAAATTCTTTTTTTTTTCTATAAGTTTCCTTGTTTGTGTGGTGTCCGTTACATCAACAGTAGCTAAGACAGACATAATTCCATCCCACTATGGCAAGACCACCAAGTTATTGTATACATCATGATTGAAAGGGTCTCTCATTCTTATACCTAAGGTAAGCCAGAGATGATATAGCAGAAAGGCACAAGAGCAGCCCCCACCACCACTGGATATCTATTCCCATTAAAACTTGTACTGATGGAAATGAGACGACTCAGTCTTCCCTGTCAAGGACAGCTTTCCTCTCAGGAAGGAGAAAAAAAAGAGAGAGAACTGTGGGCAGATTCATTTTTGAGCACTTCTGGATGGGAAAGCTAATTAATTTGTGGGAAGTCAGGGTTATAGGAAAGGAATTTAAAAGGTGTGGTGAGAGGATTCCACTCAACTGAGAGTTAATAACAATGAAGTTAAGAAAAAAAAGTCTATCTTTATACACTGTCACGAATCAGAAGTGACACCTGTGCTTTCCACAGCTACATCTCCTTTAGTCCTATCAGCCACTTTCTAAAATTTTGACGCAGTACAATTCATTGCTGTCCTCAAATTTTCTAATCCAGACCATTGTCCAAGGCCTTGGAATTTAAATATCACTAGGTGAAGACATGAGAAAAAAAATCCAAAACCAATTAAATTTGAACATTCAACTGAATTGATCTGACATAGTCAATTGATTTCTGGTGCAATAAAATGCAGAAATGAAAATAGAGGAAGTTGCAATGTTTCTAAAATTGTCAATGGTATATTTGAAACTCTGTTTTAGGTGAATCTGGCAAATTTGGTTCAGTTAGGTGGCACAGCTTGGGGAGGTGGTTGTCAGCCCAGAGATGGAATTTTGGGTACAGGAGACCCCTCAAAATCATGACCAAGGGCTAATCCTTTGTTTAAGGGAAACTTACTTGGAAACTATAAGGAGCAAGGTGGGGGCGGGGGGCCTACATCCTACCATGAGTCACTTGTTCTTGTTTTGAAGGGAAATCTAGGCTGCAGCTCTAGAGTTAGAGCTAGCAAGGACAGTACTCATGCTGCCTCTTTTATTTTTTATTAGATATTTTCTTCATTTACATCTCAAGTGTTATCCCATAAGTCCCCTATACCCTCCCCCTGCCCTGCTCCCCTACCCACCCACTCCCACTACTTGGACCTGGCATGCCCCTGTATTGAGGCATATAAACATTGCTAGACCAAGGGCCTTTCTTCCCCAATAATGGCCAACTAGGCCATCTTCTAATACATATGCAGCTAGAGACATGAACTCTGGGGGTTCTGATTAGTTCATATTGTTGTTCCATCTATAGGGTTGCAGACCACTACATCTCTGGCTTCTGCTGCTTAGGAACAGAACCTACCCGCATGTCTGAGTCAGAAGTTGGCCAGCAAGTAGGGCTGTTTGTCTCAGCTAAGTGTAGTGGGGAGAACAGGACAGGTGGTCACTGATTTAACATCTGAATGCAAATGCTTAACATTTCTGAAACAACACTATTGCAGTTAATATAGCAGTAAACTATTTACAGTTGGATATTTGAATTTGAATAGCATTAAACTTGACCTACATTTTGAAAGTGCCTTCTGTTTTTGTTTTTGTTTTTGTTTTTGTTTTTTTCATGAAGATGAAAAAAAAATATTCCTTTAAAAACAGTCACATTGCCATGTTTTGTCCAGGTTGATAAACTGTTGATTTTTTTCTTTTGTATATTTTTCTTCTTTCTTTCTTTCTTTCTTTCTTTCTTTCTTTCTTTCTTTCTTTCTTTCTTTCTTTCTTTCTTCTCTCTCTTGCCACAATCAAATCCAGATGAAAGTCAGGGAAAGGCAAAGGCCTTGGCAGAAGATGTTAGCTTTTAAAGGAGACATGGGGAGTGAATATTCTGCCACATCAGCATCCTTGCAGAGGCCTCCCTGTCATCTCATCAGCTGTTCTAACAATCTCCTTTCTATTTTCCTTACCTAAGCTCAAGCCAGAAATCCAAGCGTTGTCAAAAGGAAGGTTCTTTAGTTTGAAAGTAGAGAACATGAATATTTGGGGGAATTAGACATTCTCACTGCCTTAGGTTGAATATGAAATGTAATACAGGGATCTCTTAAAACAATTCTTCAAATTTAAGTAACTCTCAGTGTATCTAATTTTTACATTTTGTCCTTTTCCCTCTTTTGAATTGAGTTTAGATGCTGTGGGAGCCTGTGAAAAATCACAGCACATCAACAGAGCTGAGAAGCAAATAAAAATAATGAGAGACATAAACTGAAGGCAGAAGAGGGCAAGCAGCATCTATTCGACTGTTGTGTCCACTTACAGCAGATGGGCACTAGGCTTTGATCCCTGGCTTTATGAAGACATTTTATGTTCTTTGAAGTCATGGCATAAACCTAAATCAAGATTCATCCTCTACCTTTTCCCCTTAATACAATGTGAGATTTCTGTCTAACAATGAACTTACATTCAGAGCAAATTAAAATCTACAGTGAATCTATGAAATGATACTGTGTTTTCTATATGTTTGTTTTCTTCAAAATATGATTGTTTGATGTTGGTATGATTTCATAATCTATGAATATATTTAATTACATAAAATATTTTTCAGTACATATTTTATTGAATTCTGAGCATTGATATAAGAATCTGGGGCCTATCAGTGAACAACAAAACAAATAAGAGAAATGAGGACCACCCCTCCTCCCCCATACTTCTGGCACAGATGCCACCAGCAGCTTTAGGGAGCAAAGTGCTGGAATTGCTGAGGAGTCAGGAAAAAATTCTGATCTTTGTTTGCAACCCAAAAAATTTATAATCCCTTCTGTGTCCTATGTATTATAAAGCTTTTCAAAAGCTCTCAGATATTTCAGTTTATTTTAATTTAAATATAAAATGCTTACTGATTCATTGAGAAATGTATGCAATTTATTTTGGTCATACATACCCCTCACTATTCCTAATTCTATTTATATACTCTCAAATTCAACCCATGGAGTCTAAAATTGCTACCCATATACTTTTGGGTGTAGGGACACCCACTAAAGAATGGTTAACTAACCATGGTCCATGGACTAGAAAAATCATGATTCTTCCCATTCCAGAAATTAATAACTTTCATTAGCTCTTCGGGTATAGGTAGGGACATTGTGAGAACACATGTTGCCACATTGTCTTGCTTGACATTGTATCAGTATGAGAAAGAACTACAGCTGCTATGGACTGATGATTCAAACATAGTGTGTTATATGCCAAACTCATGGATATTCACGATGATGCCTTTAAGCTAAGCAAAACAGAAGCTAGCCTATGAGATTAACTAATTTTTCTTTTTTTTTCAATATTTTGTTAGGTATTTTCTTCATTTACATTTCAAATGCTATCCCGAAAGCCTCCTATGCCCTCCCCACACTCTGCTCCCCTACCCACCCACTCCTACTTCTAGGCCCTGGTGTTCCCCTGTACTGAAGCATATAAAGTTTAGAGACCAAGGGGCCTCTCTTCCCAATGATGGCTGACTAGGCCATCTTCTGCTACATATGCAGCTAGAGACACTAGCTCTGGGGGTACTGGTTAGTTCATATTGTTGTTCCACCTATAGGGTGGCAGACCCCTTCAGCTCCTTTGGTACTTTCTCTAGCTCCTCCATTGGGGGCCCTGTGTTCCATCCAATAGCTGACTGTGGACATCCACTATTGTGTTTGCCATGCATTGGCATAGCCTCACTTAGGATAACAGGATCCCAGGATAACAGGAGCTGGGTCACACCAGTATTTCAGGGTCTCAGAGGAGCTTGACTGCCAAGAACTCTGACACACCCAGAATCTCGGGTTCACTGGAGCCCACAAAGAATCACAGAGAAAGCTAGGACTCCAAGGAGTCCCAAATGAACTGGGATTATAGGAAGGACAGGCTCCAATCAGATATATTGAGGGCAGCAAGCACATGAGATAATCAGATGGCAGGAGGCAAGTGTAAGAACAGAAGCAACAGAAACCAAGGTTACTTGGAATCATCAGTACCAAACTCTCCCACCAGAGAAAATCCTGGATACACCATTACATCATCACACCAGTGGATCTAAAGTCACTTCTCATGATGATGATGGAGGACTTTAAGAAGGAAATAAAGGAAAACACAGGTAAACAGATAGAAACCCTTAAAGAGGAAACACAAAAATCCCTTAGAGAGTTACAGGAAAACACTACCAAACAGGTGATGGAATTGAACAAAACCATCCAGGATCTAAAAATGGAAGTAGAAATGTTACAGACCCTCTGGATCCCTTGTCTGAGTATGTCAGAGTTCTCTGAAGCAAGTGGGCAGGATTCGGTGAATGACAAACAGACCACTCAAGGGAGTAAGAATCTGAGTGTAATTGTGAATTAAAGCATCAGACTTTTATATGATACAGAAGACAAAAGGGGTAGGATGTCACAGTAGGCAAGTACATTGAAGTTACCTGACACAAAACAAAGAAATGACTTCAAAAGGATTTACAGGAACCAGGTATGTTTACAGTAAATAGTAAGGCAGATCTGTTTAGGATCAGCTACTGACAAAGATTTCACATCCTAGTTACAATTTGTGCCTTTTCTCTGAGCCTTGTGAAAACTAGCATCAGGGGGTTCCACACTAGTGGGCCTCTTATCTCCTAGGCCCAGGTAGATTCTAAAGGAAGAGGAGTTTACCAACTTGCTTTTAGTCTGCAAAGTAGTCTGTTTCTACCTGGCTGTAATTAAGATACCTTTCTCAGTGGGAACTCTATCTATTCCTTGAAGTGATTGCCCTTAGCAAACATTCTGCAGGTCAGCTCTGAGCTGCTTTGGCTTCTTCCTATGTAATGCTAATTAGTCTCCCTGTCCCTAGAGAATTATCTGAATTCCCTCTGAAAATCAAGAATTCTCCAAGACCTTTGGAACACTGAAAAGCTTAGCTTATGTCAGGATTCATTCTGTGCTTAATATAAAAGTTCCTACTAAATAAACACTTAGATCATTGCGCCAGACTGTGCAGGGATAAATCTGGTTGTGAGAATGTCTACCCAGGAGAATGAGTTTCTTTTGAAACCCATGTGTCTCATGAGTGCTTGTAGGTTTTTAGGCCTGCCAAGCTCTGCACTGGGATGTCCGTGGCATAGAAACAATAAAGAAATTGCAAAGGGATACAACTCTGGAGATAGAAATCACAGGAAAGAAATCAGGAACCATAGATGTGAGCATCAGCAACAGAACACAAAAGATGGAAGAGAGAATCTCAGGTTCAGAAGACTCCATAGGGATCATGGACACAACAATCAAAAAAAATGCAAAATGCAAAAAGATCCTAACTCAAAACTTCCAGGAAATCCAGGACACAATGAGAAGACCATATCTAATTTTTCAATGTCTAGAGCCAAAGGCGAGTGACCAGCTACATGAGTTCAATGCCCTAGTGGCACGTAGAGCACCAGGGTGGCAAGCATGCCCTCGAGGCTATGCTGAGCCTGACTGCTGGTTTTTTGTTTGTTTGTTTGTTTGTTTTGTTTTTTGTTTTTTTCTTTTGCATTTGGTATATGAGAGATTATAAAAGAACTTTCACTTCCACTATCCTTTTAAATTTAAACTCTATTAACTAGCATTAATTGCTTTGTCTCCTTTATTTTCTGTTGAGTTATAGACCTGCTATGTCTTGATTCTTTTGCCAAATTACTAAAGGATTTTAATAAAGAGGATATACAAGGATTTATGTGCTGGCATGTTTTCTTTTAAAATCATCATTATGTTAGATTTTTTTTTATCGAACAAAATGGAATGTTCACAATAAAGTGAGAGGCTGGAGAGATGGCTCAGTGGGGAAAATCATTTTCTGCTACTAAAGAGGAACTGAGTTCAGTTATCAGCACCCATGACAACTCAGAATCTCTTTAGCTCTGGTTTCAGAGAATCCTACTTCTGACCTCCATGGGTACCAGGGATGCAAGTGATACACAGAAGTATATGCAGGTCCAATACTCATACACACACAAGTTAAAAATAAATAAGTCTTAACAAATATCACAATAAATTATGGAGAAATGATGTAGAAAAAAAAAAAAAAAGAAAATATCCAGCTACATATGGTTGGACCAGTCTTTAACACCAGTATTTGAGAGGAAGAGACAGAGACAGGATGATAACAAATTCAAGAAAGACTGAACTACAGAATTCATTAAAGGCCATTGTAGGTTACATACTAAGACCCTATCTCAAACAATGAGCCCCGGCAACCCAAATGAATAAAGGAAAAGTATCTTGTTGTACAATCTAGCAGTACAAACTGTAGTGCAAATACTTTTAGTATTTTTGCATTTTTTTCAATTATAGATACATACATATATATGTAAAATATCCCTATTTGTCTATATCGATATAAACACCCCATATACCCCTACATGTGAAATGATATAAAACTGAATAATAATCTTTAATTATACTAGAATTATTCTTTTTTGTGTACTTTGATTCTTCTGCTCAGTGAAATATCTTGGAAAGGTATTTAGATATCTTTATACTTAGATATTCCTCATTGATTCTACATATTATACACTACCAATAAAGATCAGTGATATAAGCAAATACTGTTAAGTATATTTTCAGTATTTTAAGTAATAGTACAGTTTTAAAACTGAAGTTGTTGACTCAATTAATTAATACATTAAATATTTTATTAAATAGCAGCAAAGTATTTTGCACAAAGATAGTACCAATTTCTTCTCAAATCCAAATTATTTGAAGCATATCATATTTGCTCATCCTTACTAATACTGACTATATAATTTTAAATATTTTAAAACTAAGATTTAAAAATGTCACCATATTTTTAGTCTATATTTGCTCAACTGATAAATTAGACTATTGTTTCAAAGTTGTAATATTTCAAAGTATAATGTGTATGTTTGAGTGTGTGTATGTATGTATGTATGCATGTATGTATGTAAGTATGTATTTATGTGGTCTTTTCATCTTCCTAATCCATTCTCAAATTTGTTTGTTTGGTTTTTTTAATCCATATGTAATCACCCAACTCAATCTCAGTATCCTAGGGTCATTAAAATTCTATAGCGGCTTTAAAGTATGAAATTTAGTTTTACCAATACTGTTTTAAAGATAAGAGTTTCTAGGGAAAAGATGAGAACCAGAGGGACTGACAAGAAGTCAATGAGTAGAGAAAATTTACTACTGAATGTTTGTTCAGGTATGGCAGGAAATACCTCATTCACTTAGATTTTTGGAAGATAATGAAGTAGGGTTTCCTTCTGTGCTCAGTAGGATATGAGTCACAAGGAAAGAACATTTTATGTTTGGTTGTTTGGAATGCTATTCTTCTCTTCTGTATATTTGATTTCCCTGGTAAATAAAAAAAGACAAGCAAAGCACAGCAAAAAGTGTTTAAAGATAATTCTTGGGCTTGTGACCTCTGGGTATTTGAATATATCATCCTTAGCTCGACCAGTCTTAGGTATCTGTCCTCCAAAGTAGCTTTACACATCATTCAGGTTTGTTAAAGCAATTAATCCAAGGCGATTAGCAAGTTTCAGTAAAAATCATTATGCTTGCTTTAAATGCGGCATTACACACATTCCCCCTGGAAAATTTTGAGCAGTATAAATTATTACCAAGGCAATGAAATAGTGCGTCTATAAATATTATCCAGAGTGATAAACCATCTTATAAAAGCATTATACAAAAAGCTTTAAAGTTGTGAATAATTGTATATTTGGCAGAGACCAATTTAAAATGAGAATTACAGTAAGAGTTGCCTTGATTAGAAAATACTTATAGAAAATATCGTTAGAGATTAAAACATCTTGGAAGATATGCAGCCCATCATAGATGATTTGCAGAGAAGTGGTGTTAGAGACATTTTCCCACTTCTTAATTTACCTCCTTTTTGTAAGATACTGTATCTACTTAGTGACTTTTAAGTTATTAGATTTAATTAAATGAAAATGATTTATAGCTCTCTTTGTACATAGAAATACTTCTGATCTATTATAGATGAGTTTCTTTCAACTTATTGCTAAAAACAATAATTTCAGGGATGTACATTCCCACTCTCAATATATAAGTTCTTTGTTGAGATAATCCCTTAGCTGTGTGTAAAAGAAATTAAATCACAAAATAGGTAACAATTTCAGAAGGAGGTTGCATAGCAGTAGATTGTGTTATCCATTTTATTTTCAATATTTCATTGAGACTACTAGCATTTTAATAATGCAAAAGTGAAGAAAATCAATTTTCCTTATAAAAACTCATACTTTAAAATGCATTTTATTTTATGAAAAACAAAACATGTCTTTGAATTGATGCATGCAAAATAGAAAACACTAACGCCAGATTATCTGGAGAGCCTTCACTGGACTCTTGATTTTTAATGTCAAATCCCGAGGATAGCTCTAATCACAGCAAGTCTGAAAAATGCTAGTCATAAATTACCTGTCAGTAGAATTAGAGAGCTGATAGTTTGCTTCCATTTTTTTCTTCTTTAGGAAATTTAATGTGAAAGACTGACCTTGACTTTGAGTTTAATATAGTACATAATTTCAATGTATATTTCTAACGTAAGATATTATTCTTAATACTGATTCTTTGTACATTATTCAGGTGGAAGGAAGATCAACGTGGATAAACTAGACATCTAGAACTGTGTCCATCCTCTCCCCCTTCCCCCACAACACATTTGCATCTTTGCTTCATTTAGGAATCGCTTTCTGGGTGTGAGGTCTGAGGAGCATGGATGAGAAGTTTTAGTTGTGGTAAATTCTACTGTGATGTTGATGGTTCTAGTTTGTAGTCAAAATGTAAAATAGAAAGGTTTTGGAACATTCCCCACCCTCCCTGGAGTTAGAGAATGCATCCTAATACAAGCCATTGAAAATCTGGACAATTCAGCATCTCCTTTAGTTTCTTTTCTTTTCTTTTCTTTTCTTTTCTTTTCTTTTCTTTTCTTTTCTTTTCTTTTCTTTTCTTTTCTTTTTTTTTTTTAGATAGGGTAATGATGAAATTACATCAAAGGGTAGTTATGAGGAAAACTTGGAAGAACTCACAAAAGGGCAAATGCTTGAAAATATTATTGTATTTTTATCCTTATTTTAGCAATAATGTGTTAAGAAGGGAGCACAGAAAACATCACCAGATAAATCAACTCGCTTCTATAAATGATTGCAGAATAGGCTAGAATATAGAAGTTCTAGTTATTTAAATAACAGGAGAAAAGGATTTTTGGTCTCTAGGCACACTTTATAATTCTCTTTGCTACCTGATTGATCCTGAAACTGATCTTACAATTGCAAATGTTTGAAAAGTACTCACATTTTAAAGTCAGTACCATAAAGAGTTGTAACCACAAACATGTTTTAAAAAGGCAACATATACAGTTTGTCACCTAGGAACACATTCCATTCAAAGAGAACAAGGGTTGTCCACGCTTCAGGACTTGTTACATAACGACAAACCCAGGCTCTGAAAGTATAAGCAGTATTATCACTTCCACCAAAGTATCTTTGAGTAAGTTAGAGTACTGTAAAAAAAAATGGATAAGACTTAGCCTTAACCTTTAGCAGGGCCAATGTCAGCAGCAATGCTTGGTGACATGAATACTGTCAAGCAGAAAAGAAGCATGCATGGAATGACAGGGCAAGCAGGGATAAGAAAGCAGAACCTCTCTCATATCCCATGTTCTCACTCAGGGTCTATCATTCCACTCTTGTCAAAAGTGACCCTGTCCAAAGAAGTATCAGTACCAGAAAGAACAAAGGTATGTCATATGTTTTCTTAAAAGTATCCATAAAGATTTATTTACTTTTGTTTTGAGAATATACAAGTTCGCCTACATAGAAATGTATGGATATTACTTGGTGTTTGGTGCTTGTAAAAGCCAAAATAGAGCACTGAATTCCTTAGAACTAAAGCTAGCAACAGTTAATGTGCTTCTGTGAGAGTTTGGGGAAACAAAATAAGGTGCACTGTATGAAGAGCAGCTAGTGCTCTTAATCCCTGAGCCATCTCTCCATGTTTTGCATTAGGGTTTCTTATGTCTACACAGTAAAATCAAGCTTTCTTTCTGAAGTGGTAATTATAATTATCTGATTGCCTGAAGTGTTTCTCTGTTTCATAGCATAGAAAAATTGGTAATAAGTGACGGTCATCGCTTTACTAATAGAAATGGAAAATTATATTTGGTATTAAGGAAGCTATGGCCATAAAACAAAGTTTACCTAGAAAGGATTGTGTAATCTAGAACAGTGTAAGGTTTCTTGCATATCACTAAAGTCCAGTGTGCACTGAGATCAGCATTAAGAAGTGCTTATTGCTGGTGTGACAAAAGAACGCTCATTAGATGGCCCTGCTTTAAGACAGTGCCTCTTAAGCTCTGCATGAAGACCAGGGGAGCTTTAATAAGTAAACCAGGGGTAGCTTGCCATGCATCTGAATATAATCATATAGATTCAAGACACAACCTGGCAATAGCACCACTCAAGTTTAACCTCAATGTAAGCTGTATATTTGGTAAACGATGGATAAGGAGAATGTTTTATAATTAGATCACAGGGAACCGTGTTTGCATTAGGATCAGTTTTTCTTATAGTGCAAATGGAGAAACCATGGAGGTCCTGACATAGAAAAGTGGCATATCAGAATGTTGCTTCCTGAGCATGTCATGATAAACTGTGGATTTTAGACAAAGATTAATGAAAATCCAAGGAAGAAAATCAGAGTAAGCTGTGACTGTAAACCTCTTCTCTCTTATTGATATGTCAGGAAATGAGATTAAATAACCTTCAGACACTATATAAGTCTATTTTCTATGCAAGCTCAGTGTCATATCTGCTAAACTGCAGGAATAAAATCTGTTTCCTTCTTTGTCAACACAACAGCATAAATGTGCATTTATCAATATTGATCGTGAGAACCTTCTAGCAAGAATGACTCTGTATTCTAAATCCTCAGAGGGGACTTGATCAAAGCTGAAGAACATGGTCGTCTATATATCATGTTGTGTTGCTGACAACTAAAATAAAACAATTACAAGTGAGCAAAATTGATGGAAACAAAAAGGAAGATTGGCATAAATATGTTAATGAGGTTACAATATTTGAGAAACTGATGCATTGAAATAATATAGTTTTAACTTTTGTGATAATACACTAATATTACCAAAAAAACATGCATTTTATTTGTTTCTCCCCCAAAAGGTCTCTTATAAATTTAGGATCTGAAAGACTACTAGTGAAATTTTGTTTTTCTTCACCAACAATAATAAAATCTTGCTGCAACACATGCAATTGAGGCTGTTTTATAGTTGTTATTAGCCTCGAGATTACACAGGTAGAAACAACTTCAGAAAATTAAAAGGTTTTCCAGTGTTCCTTTACTTATAACGAAGAAGACCCAAAGTTAGAACTGTGATTACTGGGCCTAAATCTTATACTCAAACATTAAATCCTTGATATTAACAGAAGTTTGATGAGCTAGTCTTGTGAAAGAGCCATAAAACAAGGTGACTTCAAATAGTGAATAGTGGCCAAGGTTATGAATTAACACAGTATATTCATCTATAAACAGATAATTGCAAAATGCTGTGTTATTGTCACCTGGTATTAGGGTTTAGGTATGAAATATCCTCCCAAAGTCTCATACTTTGAGAGTTTAGTCACCTTCTACCCCCATCAATGGTGGAGTTATCCAATCACCAAAAGGATATTGGATTCCATCCTAATTAATGAAGTTCATTTAAAAAGAAGATTTATTTTATTGATTTATTTTATATATGTGAATACACTGTAGCTGTACAGATGGTTGTGAGCCTTCATGTGGTTGTTTGGAACTGAATTTTTAGGACTTCTGCTCTGTTCGGTCAACCTTGCTCGCTCCAGTCAGCCCCACTCACTCAGTCCCTGCTTGCTCCAGCCAAAAGATTTATTTATTATTTTTTTCAAAATTTTCTTAGATATTTTCTTCATTTACATTTCATATGCTATCCCCAAAGCCCCTATAACCTCCCTGCCCTGCTCCCCTATCCACCTACTCCTACTTCTTGGCCCTGGAGTTCCCCTGTACTGGGGCATATAAAATTTGCAAGACCAAGGGGCCTCTCTTCCCAATGATGACCAACTAAGCCATCTTCTGCTACATATGCAGCTAGAGACATGAGTTCTTGGGGCTCTGGTTAGTTCATATTGTTGTTCCACCTATAGGGTTGTAGACCCCTTCAGCTCCTTGGGTACTTTCTCTAGCTCCTCCATTGAGGGCCCTGTGTTCCATCTAATAGCTGACTGTGAGCATCCACTTCTGTATTTGCCAGGCACTGGCATAGCCTCACAAGAGACAGCTACATCAGGGTCTTTTCAGCAAAATCTTGCTAGCACATGCAATAGTGCAGCTGACTTTAGATGCACCAGAAAAGGGAGTCAGATCTCATTACAGGTGTTTGTGAGCCACCGTGTGATTGCTGGGATTTGAAATCAGGACCTTCAGAAGAGCAGTCAGTGCTCTTACCCCTGAGCCATCTCACCAGCCTAAAGGTCACCTTTTGCTTTGTTCATAGTGTTGGTACTTTTGTGAGATTGTGGCCCAGTTTTAAAAAGCCAGTCATTTAGATCACACACCAGCAAGTATTCCCTGTTGCTTACTTCTTCCTATTCTTTGCTGCTTCCTGGTTGCCATGAGATACAGAGCTCTGCACCCCTGGAGCATCCTGAGCAGCCCCACCACAGGTGCCTGGAAAGCCATGCAACTGTGGACTGAATCTGGTAAAACTGTGAGCAAGTAAGTCACAGTAAAAAAAAAAAAAAAAACCTGACTGAGACACCTGACTTATAATTATTGCAGGGACAATTGGAAAATTCCACATGAACTCAAAAACCCAGAAGCATTACCTAAATCATTCTCATTGTTTTATTAATATTGATGCTAAAGTTCAGTCAATATTTTATAGAGCATCAATAATGATGATAATAATATTATACATTTTGAAACTAATTCTTTTTGCTTGGTGTGTTGCTATTGGCTCTTATGATAAAATGAGCTTTATTATCTCTGCCTAAACATACATGGTTTTCATTTGAAAGCAGAAAACAAACCATAACTAGTATATAAGATGCAGTTCTGCATAAAGACAGACAATTATATTGAGGTCCAGACACATAATGGGATGTTTTTAAATGCACATAACCTTGACTGACTAGCTGTATCAAGCAAATTATTTAATTAGAAATATTTTCATATTTATTTCAGCTACTATAAGAAGCTGAACTTATGTGTTTATAGCACCTACAGAAGCAGTAGTGCCCAGTGAAAGGAAATCACTGTTACAGTTACTTTGACTAATTTTCTGTGTGAGTCTGAAGTGCATAAAAACTTCACAATCAGACAATGAAGAGCAAAGTCATGGCAGAGACCATTATTTTTCCCTTCTGAAAATTTAATAAGAACAGCAAAGGGATCGATTTCAGTGCAACCCCCACAAACCTTACAGTTCACACCCTGGGCATTCCTTGACTCTTACCAGCCTGTGAGTGTCAGGCAACTTGAAATGACATACTGGCAAAAAAGACTCAGTGCATAGTGACGGAAGTTTACATTCTAAAACGGCTCTGGATTTAGGTAGACAGATGATACTTTATGATCATTATATGTTAAACTAGCACGTATATAGAAATTTTGCATATTCATAAATCTATTTCATAGTGCGATTCATATGCTCTAAAATAGCGTAATGAAATAAGACAATATCCAAGGAATTGTAAAATAAATTAAATAAAACAGTATCAATAGGTAAACTTCTTTTCAAGATTGCTAACAAAGGATACAGAGGATATAAAATAGTTTGAGTCCAGCCACTCAATAGTGGTTTATCTCAACTAACTATAAAATACTTGCTAGTTATTTATAAACAAAATAATTTTTATTTATTATTGTGTGTAAAGTTTTGTGTGTGCATGTGTATACACTCATGTTCATATGCTTCCAAGCTAACGTGTAGGCCAGAGAACATCTTGCAAGGTTGATTCTCTGATTCTACCACCTTGATCCTGGGTATCAAACTGAGGCAGTCCACTTGGCAGCTAGCACCTTTACTCCCTGAGTCATAGAACTGCCTCCACAATTGCTAATTCAGCTTTAAGTCCAAGATTCATCTGATAAGAAATAAAACAAACCACCAGTCACAAAGTTTTAAAGAGTAAGAAAAACATGTATGCAAATTACATGACAGAGAACACATTGCATTGTATAAATCAACATCATGTCACATTGGCAGCTATCACTATGAAGCCCATACTCCCAGAGATAGTTCTGGACTGAATACGCCCTGACATGAAAGTTTCTTTATTAATAATAAACAGCCACTGGTTTATTTTCCTGCACCTTAGGTTTATTTCTTTCTAAATAGATGAAAATTTACTTTCTGACTCTTTATTTTCTATTTCTGTCAGTAAACGTCCCTGCATATTTTAGAATATCACATCTAGAATATTTGACACACTGAAGTTAATTTACAAAAATAAAATAAAATAAAATAAAATAATTTAACATTAGAGATGGATTCATGATTGTTTTTACCTGTGGCTTTTCTGTGAGTGCATGGTTTTAGGCTCCAGCCAGCAAAAGGCTCTGCTGGGCTCTGTACTAGCCTGACAATGAGAGTAGACATGCCTGTGGAAGGCAGTAAAAGTATGTTATTGTCAAACAAAGATTTGTACCTTGGTTCAGAAAGGCATAAGACCTCCGTATATGAATGCATAATGAGACCCCTTCTACCGAACATCACTCCCTAGCTTGATATATCTAGAAAAGAAAATTAGAGATAAGAAATTTCAGGAAATTTCATAAACAAATGAGAAGGGGAAATTAAAACTATGAAAATATATTAAGCATATCTCAAAGGAACAGCAAGTGACATTTAAATTTTTCTAACAATGACAATCTGTGTAATGTAGTATAAAACATTTTGCACTCTAAATGAAAATCCCATGGTTATTTAACGTTGACCCAGTCTCACTATGTTAACAGTGGATGAAATGGAATTGACTGGGGTAGATTTTAAAACTGGTATGTTATGATTCTCATATATCTGATATCAATGGGATATTGTGAGTCTTTCCTCAGGGTTTGGGGTGGGGCCAGAGGTGGGGAGACGGAAAAGCTTAGGAAGTCAAGGTTCTGTCTGTACACGTTTAAAATTGGGAAAACAAATTGAATATCTCTCTAACATGGGTACATTGACTTTCTGACAATAGTATAAGGATTAATCGTGGAACTATTTCTATAATATACACACCTATGGTTCTGTTGTTATGGATTTTTTTGAATAATTATCAGGTATAAAACCTGCCTTCAATTAGGGCTGTCTGAGACTAGAGGATGGGGTTCTCTGAAACTACAAGACAGGAAGTAGGTCAGACCTCAGCAGGAGAAAGATGCACAGGACACAAGGAGAAGCCAGTAAGCTTACATTGTTCCTGCTTGCAGGGCAATGTAACTGGGATGGCTGAAGTCCAGCAATTGAATGATTGCTGATATCTCAGACTATTTTACTCTAAACTCAGTTAGGGTTTGGTTTGAAAAAAAAATCTCATACTAATTTCTTTTCATGAAAATTACATCTCATGTGGTATAACTGCTCTTCATAGATGTGTTTCTCTGCTTTAAAGGTCTTAAACTCAGGTGAACTTCCAGAAGTCTCAAAGTTTTTATCTTTCCCTTGTCAACTAAAAATGTAATTAGCATATAATGTCATATCTTTGCACCGGTTACAGGACTTTGATTCATATCAGACACAAATGCCCCTTTCATGTTTTTAAATATTGAGTAATAAGATAATTGATATATTTAAGAAGGTGAAAGGATTCTGGCTGAGTTATGGACATGAGTAAGGGTGTCTAGTGGTATTGGGGCAAAATTAAGATTTTGGAATGGGCTGAGAAGGCCTCATTTTCCCATATAAAACAATAAAACAAAGTGTTCAGTTATTCAAAAATTGATTTTCAACCTGACTTCATTATTGGGCTAGATTGAGAAAACAAGGAATGCCTGCGTCAGTAAATTAAATTTAATTCACAAGTATAATAGCCCATTATAGCATGGGCAGTTAAGGTTCATGGCTTAAATGAAAAGAGTGCCTCAAATATTACTATACATGCAACCTCACAGAGTGAGGCAAATGGAGGTGGACACAAGCTTATTGTCCTCACAGTTTCGGAATTCCTACTTTCCAACCCTGATCAGTTGGTTTTACAGGGACTATTTCCAGAATTATAGTCAAACCGCCCATAAGAAAGGGGTTCACTGGCTATATACCCTTTCACAGGTTTTACTTCCTGCTGTTGAAGCAGTTACAATAGTATTTTCTTTCAGAAAAAGATCAAAAAGAGCGAGAGCGCAGGGAACTCTCACCTTTTTAATGATTTAAGAAATATGAGGTTTTTTTTTTTTAAATAAAGTTGCATTTCAAATAAGTGTCAAGATACAATATTCCACACTGATGGTGAAGGAACTCATCAGAAGTGTAAGACAGACATTGAAAGCTGTCGGAAATGCTGTAACAACCAGCTAGGAAAGTGTCAGTGTGGTAGCATCGTGGCTTCCCCTTACATAGGTACAATATAGGTTGTTTGCCTTCTATGTCTAAGGTGTTTGACCATCTACTTGATCAGGTTGCATTTATTCTCATGAAATAGTAGACTCTTGGGCACCAAGAAGCTCACAGTGTGAAAAGGCAGGGTAACAATAACCAGAGAAGGGCCTAGCAGGTGTATGTGTGTGTGTGTGTGTGTGTGTGTGTGTGTACTATTGTTGGTTCTGGCACAAATTTGCATGGAAGAATCAGTGGAATTGCCTAATTATTAAAAAGTTTACTATATAATATATGTTTATTACAATCATAGAAAATGAATGATGAATCTTACCAAAGCTGTAAAATGAAACAGAAAGAATATATTTGCTTTCTATACTGATTGTAAATCTTCTACTAATTTAGTGCCATAAAGCAACACATCCCCTAATGCAAATGAAGAGGGCCCAATGTTCATATAGAACTACAGGAAATAACATTGAATAAAATTTGAGAAATACCTGGGTTTGGCACAAATGATACCCAAGAATCCCATCTGGAATGCCAAAAAAAAAAAAAAAAATACCACTTATTTGAAAATAAGTTGGTCATACAAATATGGAGAGACAATTATTTCAATTTTATGTGGAGAGTGACTGACTATGTGGGTATGAGTGCAAAGTTGAAAGTAAAGCTATAAGTTGCAAAAATTTGTCAGTAGTCAACCCATGTGATATTTTAGGCAGAGGCCATGGGTCAAAGATTTTCAACTTTGACACAGTTGACATTTTGTGAGGACAAGGATTTGTTGTGTGAAGCTCTCTTGTGGAATGCAAGGTGTTTAATGGAATCTCTGGTCCTTTTCTCTAGATTCCTGTAGCACCCAAGAGGTGGCAAAGCAAAATATTTCTAGGGACTGTGAAATGCCCAGAGAACGGAATTGGCTCTGGTTGAAAACCAAGTCCAATATTTACTGTAGGAAGTATCTACTCACTATTCTTTACCCTTGTCAAAACCAACTGAGTATAAATTTGTAGAGCTATTTTTGACTGTTCTGTTTCTTTGGTTTTGATAATTGTTTTTCCTTAAGTTTTAATTGATTTTATTTGTAAATGCATGTGAACATTTTACTGCATGTATATGTGTGCCTTGTCTATGCAGTGCCCAAGGAAGCCAGAAGAGGGGTCATGTATGGGAATTGAAATAGGGGTATCTATCTGCAAGAGAAGCAAATGTTCTTAAACAATGAGACACCTCTTCAGCTCCTTTGCATCTGCTTTTATAGCAGTATTATTTTTTAATTACTATGGTTTTCTAAAACATTTTGAAGTCAAGTAATACAATGCCTTCTATTGTACCGAATAAATAAAAGTTTATAGATGTCAATCAAAAACTAAAATCAACTAATATAGTAGAGGAAAACCACCAACAAAGAAAAAAGTAATTAGAGTACAAGGAAACTTTTAAGATTTTTTAGAAAATGAAAGAGCAACCATTTGCCTCAATATCTATTGGACAGACAAAAGGCAAGTCATTCTGGAAGGAAATGGAGGAAGGTCTACTCTAAACAGAGGATGGAAAGAAGAGGATCTGAAATAACAATTAAAAAGAAATGCTTTTTCTAGTGTTTGTTAAATTTTGTCATCTGCTCTCATTCTGGCGGCACGTGGATGCTCGTCTGTGTGTGTGTGTGTGTGTGTGTGTGTGTGTGTTGTTTCCATTTTTTTCGGGGGTTAAGGTACATGTTATTTCTTTACTTTTATTCTTATTTGATTTCCAGATTAGAAGAATAGAGAAAACCTGTTTAATTGTCAAGATCTTTTGAGTCTGAAGCAAACCTTTAATCTTGAATAACTAAGAAGAACATATATAAGTAGAGTTGAAGGTTTTGCTAACATTGAGGCTAATGTCAGAATGATCCAAAACTAAAGTAAGGAGGGAAATGCATAGGAATAGTTTAAATTCCCCCAGAGGTAGAGAGGCGACAGATTCACTGTGTTTTATTGTGTGGTCTGGCTTAGAAAAGAGTAGGGGATCCTTCATTATGAAAGAGGATGATGCACAGGACAAGCAGATTTTAGAAAACATTATAAATTGGATGGAATTTTGCACTAAACCCATCAGGTCCTGGGCTTATTTTGGTTGTGAGACTATTAATGACTGTTTCTATTTCTTTAGAGGAAATGGGACTGTTTAGGTCATTAATCTGATCCTGATTTAACTTTGCTACCTGTTATCTGTCTAGAAAATTGTCCATTTCAAGCAGGTTCTCCAGGTGTGTTGAGTATAGGCTTCTGTAGAAGGATCTGATGATTTGGGGGATTTCCTCAGGTTCTGTTGTTATAACTCCCTTTTAATTTCTGATTTTGTTAATTAGGAGACTGTCCCTGTGCCCTCTAGTTAGTCTGGGTAAGGGTTTGTCTATCTTGTGGATTTTCTCAAAGAACCAGCTCCTTGTTTGGTTAATCCTTTATAGTTCTTTTTGTTTCTACTTGGTTGATTTCAACCCTGAGTTTGATTATTTCCTGCTGTCTACTACTCTTGGATGAATTTGTTTCCTTTGGTTCTAGAGATTTTAGGTATGCTGTCAAGCTGCTAGTTTATGCTTTCTCCAGATTCTTATTTTTTTTCCAATTTTTTATTAGATATTTTCTTAATTTACATTTCAAATGCTATTCCGAAGGTCCCCTCCCCCCTGCCCCCTCCCTGCTCCCCTGTCCACCCACTCCCACTTCTTGGCCCTGGCGTTCCCCTGTATTAGGACATATAAAGATTGCAGTACCAAGGGGCCTCTCTTCCCAATGACGACAGACTAGGCCATCTTCTGCTACATATGGAGCTAGAGACATGAGTTCTGGGGGTTCTATTTAGTTCATATTGTTGATCCTCTTCTAGGGTTGCAGACCCCTTCAGCTCCTGGGGTTCTATCTCTAGCTTCTCCATTGTGGGCCCTGTGTTCCCTCTTATAGATGATTATGAGCATCCACTTCTGTACGAGACAGCTATATCAGGGTCCCTTAAGTAGGCACTAGCTGTCCTATGCCATAGTGTCTGAGTTTAATGACTGATTATGGGATGGATCCCCCGTGGTGGGGTAGTCTCTGTATGGTCCATCTTTTCATCTTAGCTCTAAACTTTGTCTCTGTAACTCCTTTCTTTATGGCGGCACTCAGAGATATGAGTTTTCCTCTTAGGACTGCTTTGATTGTGTCCCATAAGTTTGGGTACGTTGTGGCTTCATTTTCATTAAACTCTAAAACGTCTTTAATGTCTTTCTTTATTTCTTCCTTGACCAAGTTATCATTGAGTAGAGTGTTGTTCAGCTTCCACATGTATGCAGGCTTTCTATTATTTATGTTGTGATTGAAGATCAGCCCTAGTCCATGGGGATCTGATAGGATACATGGGCTTATTTCGATATTTTTGTATCTGTTGAGGCCTGTTTTGTGGCCAATTATATGGTCAATTTTGGAGAAGGTGCCACAAGGTGTTAAGAAGAAGGTATATCCTTTTCTTTTAGAATAAAATGTTCTATAGATATCTGTTAAATCCATTTGTTTCATAATTTCTGTTAGTTTCAATGTGTCTCTGTTTAGTTTCTGTTTCTATGATCTGTCCATTGATGAGAGTGGGTAGTTGAAGTCTCCCACTGTTATTGCGTGCAGTGCAATGTATGTTTTGAGGTTTGCTATAGTTTCTTTAATGAATATGGATGCTCATGAATTAGGAGCATAGATGTTCAGAATTGAGAGTTCATCTTGGTAAATTTGACCTTTGATGTGTGTGAAATGACCCTTCTTATCTTTTTTGATAACTTTAGATTGAAAGTCGATTTTATTTCATATTAGAATTGCTACTCCAGCTTGTTTCTTGGGACCAGTTACTTGGAAAATTGTTTTCCAGCCTTTCACTCTGAGGTAGTGTATGTCTTTGTCACTGAGGTGGGTTTCCTGTATACAGCAAAATGTTGGGTCATCTTTAAGTAACCAGTCTGTTAGTCTGTGTCTTTTTATTGGGGAAATGAGTCCATTGATATTAAGAGATCTTAAGGAAAAGTCATTGTTGCTTCTTGTTATTTTTGTTGTTAGAGTTGAAATTTTGTTATGTGGTTATCTTTTTTGGTTTGTTGAAAGATTACTTTCTGGCTTTTTCTAGAGAGTAGTTTCCCTTCTTGTGTTGGAATTTTCCCTTTATTAACCTTTGAAGGATTGGATTTATGGAAAGACCTCCTGAGAGTCTCTGCCAGTGCCTGGCAATTATAGAAGTAGATGCTCACAATCATCCATTAGACAGAGCTCAGGGTCCCCAATGAAGGAGTTAGAGAAAGTATCCAAGGAGCTGAAGGGGTTTGCAACCCTATAGGGGGAACATTAATATGAACTAACCATTACCCCCAGAACTCCCTGGGACTAAACCACAAATGAAAGAAAACACACGGAGAGACTCATGGCTCTAGCTGCATATGTAGCTGAGGATGGCCTAGTAGGTCATCAATGGGAGGAGAGGCCCTTGGTCCTGTGAAGTTTCTATGCCCCAGTATAGGGGAATCCCTGGGCCAGGAAGTGGGATTGGGTTGGTTGGGGAGCAGGGGGAGGGGGAGAGGATAGGGGATTTTTGGAGGGGAAACTAGGAAAAGGGATAACATTTGAAATGTAAATAAAGAAAATATCTAATTTTTAAAAAGATAAATTGGGTGGAAAAAAACATATAGATTCCATCATCATTTCCATGTTTTCTCAATTACAAAGTCAGTTTGTCTGGCAAGTAAGATGGCTGAGACTATACAAAATGATTTAGAAAACTGAAAATTCCACAAAACATCCAGTTTGAGAGTTATAAGGAAGGCACTCTTGGGAATCATTAGGAGGACTGTTGGACAATGTTACCAAATAATAAGAGCACATCTCCAGTGACTAGACTTGGTGTGAGCAGATATTTTCCCAAAACATTGTTGGAAACTGACCTAATTTCCTTACTACCTTCTCTCTAAGTTATGTATTCCATTGTTTCTTCCTTCCACATCCTGGATGTCTCACTCCAAGTCTGGCATGATTTATACCCTTTATTCAACGGTATTTTCACTCTCAAAATGTCAAACAAAACCAGGCTGTAGCCTTAGTAAAAATGTTAACTTCAGAAATGTCCAAGGTATTTATTTCATTTCTGAGATGTATTGTGGTCTTAGCATTCACCTAACATGCATATAACAAAACTGTTTCCCATTTAAGAACTGTTGTTAATTTCAGAACAGACACAAATGCTTTTTTCTTCACATAACTGTTTAAACCTACAACATGGCTTGAATTTCTGATTTAAAACATTTTTCCTGCCTTATATGAACAGCATATATGCTGCTGGCTAAAGCAACATCTATTCATAAAACCTTACAAATTCACTGATGTCTACCTTGAAGTCTAAGATCTTTAAATTACAAACATTTTTGGGTAACCAAACTGCACAGCATATTTTATTAACATAGGTCTCAGATGTTTTGTGTAGTTAAAATGTTCCTGAGTTGTGAAATGTTTAGTCTTTTGCACCAACATGGCCAGGGGGCTACTGTGACAGGTCTTCATCTTTTCTAAAACCACACTTGATTCAAACTTCATGTTTCCAGCCAGAATTGTATGTGTCATATATTTTGTTTTTATTTGAAGTTTTACTTATATTAATGAAAAATTTAAGAAGCCTTCTCTTCGAAAAAGCAATTCTTATGCTGGCATAGTCTATATAATTTTGCCTGCTAGGACATTTACAAAGAATTATCCCTCCAGAAAGCATGGAAATAATTTGACTTTGCAAGCATTAAACATCATAACTTAGGCCTAAATTCAAATGTCCAGATTCTGTGTGGACATGATCTGATGGCTTTTCTCAGGAGCAATTTGTGGGTTTATAAAATAAGGTCTCAAACCCAATTTCTCTTCTTTGATAGAAGACTATGCACAATGGCTGCACAATCTGAGGAGCCAGCCCTCTGCAATGACTGGCCCTGGAGAAGAACTTCACCCCACTGAGGGCTTGACTGAGCTGCTTTGGCAAGCAGGCATGCACAGTGGCAGTTAAGGTTCTTTGTAAAGAACACAATGGCCACTAGTATCAACAAGTGACCTCACTAATGCTCACCTGTTTTCAAGATGCCTAAAGTTTAGGGGTGCAGATTGGCAGCAACTGTATGTACCCTTCCTTCCTCCCCTTCTCTATACTTTCTTACAGAGTGCTGAGCAAGAGAGAGGAAGCTGTGTTTGTAACAAACTTATTGTTTGTGGACTTCTGAGACATTAGCAGAACTTCAGTTAGATGAAAAGATGAATTTTCCTATTTTTGATGAAGAGCTTAAGACACCCCTCTTTTAGTGCAGCAGGAGTGTGTGACACTGTAGCATGTGGACTTGAAACAGAAGGGCTGGGACATTGGGTGAGATATAATTGTAGTTTGTGTCTTTGGCACTTAAAAGTGGTTGTTATGCCTGGTAATAATTAGCAAAATTGCCAAAATGGTAAACCATCCCACTGTCACAGTGACTAACATTTGTGATTTATATTTCATGTTAGTAAGAGCTTAAATCATAAAGTGTTTGTGGTTCTTCTGTGTATACCCCAGTTCTGCTAATTACTAATGAGCAGACAAAGTATCAGTGATGAGACATGGATAATGTTGGAGGGAACACTATCCTAAATTGGTTTCTTCTATCTCTTAACTTGGAAGATCCTGGGGGAAATATACAGACTTTCTGTTATCCAAATCCACAGATTACTTCTAAGACTTTCTGGAAAGCTCATTTGGTTTCTTTCTTTAGTAACTGATTTGTTTATGCCACTGCCAAATACATTGATTTATCCTGACCTCCTCTCAAAGCAGCCCAGTTCTGATGTTGGACATGGAGCCTTTTGGGTGATCTATCATAGACTGTCTCAACAGCGCCAAGCTTCTTAAAACCCCTTGCTCACTGTGTTTTCTTACTCCCAATCAACCACTCTCTGGAGTGACCCCTGAACCTGGTGTGTCAAGAATCAATAACTAATTGAATACATGGTGATTTTGCTTCCTCTACTTGAGATAGAGCTGGTAATCAAATGGAGGGCTGTATCACATTACAGAGTCTATGAGTTAGCGTTGTAGCCCATCAATCTAGGCTGTGTCAAAAAAAAAAAAATGAGAGAAAGGGAGGGAAAAGAAGCATAAACAGAAAAGACTGTTAGCAAAATTACACCCTTCTATGCTTGCATCCAGCAAGCAAATAATCATCAGTACACTGAATCTGTGAGAGGAAGGGGAGTAAATATAGCCTGCTATTAAAACCCTTTGCACATACAAGGAAAAGAAAGCACTCATTTGGGTTGAACACATTTCATTTAACAATGAAAGTCTAAATCCCAATTTCATCTTCACTGTCATGAGAACTACCTATTTTTATATATAATAGGTATCATTGTAGAATCAAATACATGCTCTTTGCAATGTAAGTATGTGGTTATCTAGCAAATCCAAAGCTGCAGGTTAGCTTCTAGAGACTGGGGCCCTGACATAAAGATTTGCATGCAGAATGTTTCCTAGGAATTACTCTAGGGAGGTAACAGTCCTGAATCACTTGAAAACCAATGTTGCCTTCTGAAACATTAATGCCAAGGCTGCAGCCTAACAAAGAATTTAGGTGGGTCCTCCAAGTAAAATCTGATGGTGAGACTCCTATGTTCTGTATCTTTCATGGGACAGAGGTTGCTCAAAGGAGGGGTACTTACATAGATCAAGGAGACAGTCATCAAGCCTGTGTCTGAGAATGGACTTGGGTACTGAATTCTAAGCCGAGGACACTGATTGTCACAAGGGTTATTGGGTGACATAGCATAGTACACAGTCTGTCAGGTAAGTTGATGTAGCAGTATAGACAGGTTTAGAATTACAAGTAGCCAGTTGTTGTCTTTCTCCTTCCAGATAAACATGGGTGAACATCCTCAAACAAGAAGAGGTAGTGTCCTTCCACAAAGGTGTTATAAATTTTGGCTGAGGGTCCAAATAGCCAACACGCCCAGAAGTTTTCAAACCCACAGGTGATACGGTCATGCAGTTCCCGTCAGTGACAGCCAAAGCCAACATCACTTTACTCACTAAAGGAAACTTCTGGTAAGAAATTGGGTGCTGCAGCCCCAAAAGGAACTGAATTGTGATTCCCAGAAAAGGGCCTGTATTGAAGACTGAGCTTCCAAGGTGACTCCACTTGGAGACCAGACCTTTGTATAGGTGATTAAGGTTCAGTGAAGTCACCAAGGAAAGACCTTCATTAAGGAGAACTGGCGTCCTTATAGAAATAGGAGACATCAGCCTATTCTCCAGATCTTTCCCTTAGCCCAGAGCAGACCCTTATAGCAGTGGTCTCAACCTTCCTAATGCTGTGAGCATTTCATGCAATTACTCATGTTGTGGTGACCCCCAACCATAAAATATTTTCATTGCTACTTTATAACTGTAATTTTGTTGTTATAAATTGAAATATAAATATATGATATGTAAAATAAGTGATTTTTGTCACATGTGAAAGGAACATTTAACTTCCCTCCAAGGGGTCATGACCTAGAGGTTGTAAACTACTACTCTTTTTATGAAAAAGGTTTGCTTACAAGCCAGGAATAGCATGCTCTCCAGAAAAGGTCTTGTCTAGCTCCTTAACCTTGGACTCCTGTCCTGTGAGAAACATAAGAGGGAAGATGTATTTGTGGAAACTGCCCATCCTGTTATTTTGTTACAGCTTCCATAGCTACCTAAGGTCATTAAATGCACATCTAGGTCAATGACTTCAAACTTCTTACATAGGAGGTCATAAGAGCAGATTGTGAAAGTAATGGAGACTTATAGAAACTTAGATGACTGATGTCATTGATACAAAGGTGGACAACCACTGCCTTTGAAGAAAACTTCATTGTAGGCAGCAAAAATCTACAGGAAAGACAGAGAAGCAGAAACTGGTTGGGGATCATGTACTGTTGAGATGCTATTGTAGGGAATGTCTAAATTTGTGCTAGGTAATTCTTTGTTTCAGGGAAAGGGGTTCTCATTTGCCTTGCAGATATTTCACCATATCCCTGGACTTTGACTGTGACATGACAGGAACAAGCCCTGCTCCCAAATAATAACAATTGTGTATGCAATGCCAGATGGCCACTGAAAGTCCAAGTAGTATCCAATTCCCAATCTCTTAGCTATAGTTATATTCCTGAAAATGTGGTTTGTAAGTGAAGCACTCTCAGAGAGAGGTGATTAGGTGAGCTTCTTTATTTTCCTGCTCAGGACCTGAAA
>LR754453.1:39358-55948 GCA_902729485.2 Mus minutoides
GAGAGAGAGAGAGAGAGAGAGAGAGAGAGAGAGAGAGAGAGAGAGAGAGAGAGACAGAGGATAGCATCTATGCATATGGAAAGAGAAGTCACTCAGAACAAAGTGGCCAACAGCAGAGCATGGATTCCATCACTCTCCTGATCTTCAAGTGAACATGCTCTAGCTTTCCTGCTTGGCTCAACAACAGAACAGGATACTGAGTAGGGAAGACATGTCTTCCTGTTTCTCTGTCCTGGGGAAAATGCACTTGCAATCTCTGCAATACAGTGCTGGGAAGGAGGCATGGAAGAGAATGAAGAAAGAAACCTGGGAAATGTTGCTGTCATTACTATGGTTCAGACAGTAGCTTAAAAAATACAGGAGTTTCTCATTAAAAGTGGGTTAAACATAGGAATGTTTCAAAACTGAGCATCAAGGAGTTCAAGTAAATGAAGCCAGTGTTTTGTAAGAAAGACATATTGGAGCATTGCAGATATAGCCCTGGCTGTCCTGGAACTCACTTTGTAGACCAGGCTGGCCTCAAACTCAGAAATCTGCCTGCCTATACCTCCCAAGAGCTGGGATTAAAGGCATGCACCACCACGCCCAGCTTCAGGTCATTTTTGATATTATAAATATGAAATAATCTTTCAAATTATTTCTATATTTTTAGGTAATAATGTAATTAAAGCATATACCTCTTCACATTGCTCTCCCCACCTCTCCCATATATTTTCTTTCTCTCTTTCATATTCATGACACCTTTTTCATTAAATGTTGCTATGTATATATGTATTTATATAAAAATATATATCTACATATCTATAATTATACAGATATAACATGCTCATTACTTGCATGCTTCTTTTTCTGGTTTATCATTTGGTATTGAACAACCATGTGGTGATATTTTCTTTAGGACTATTTCTCCCACTGTAAGCACTGCCTAGTTACATGTGGTTCTTGATGTATGATGAGACCTTGTAGACATTCTCCATCCACTTTATTGTGTCTAATTATGTTAGCCTCTTAAGCTTATGGTTGGTCAGTGATGTTGGCAAGACTCTACAGGTATAGCTTTTGATAGTACTAAAAGATATGATCTCATAGCAGACTCCCTGATTGCCTTGACTTTACCACTTTTCTATACCCTTTCCCTCAATAATCTCTGAGCCTTAGGTATGGTAGTATTTTGTATATATATATTTATCTATTGGGAATAGTCTCCACTACTCTGTATTTTGATTGACCCGGGTTTCCTATAATAGTCTGTTCCACAGAGAAATTTCTTTAATGAAGGACTTCCTGTGGGTATAAGGACAAATATTTAGAATGAAGTTAGGAAGTATGTTAGCTTATTATAGTGAGAATTATCAGTTCTCATGTCTTATGAATAGACTGGTTGCTTAAGCAATGAAGGTGAAAGATTAGGTAGAACAAGTACAGTGATTTTACACTGTACTGCTGTGTCTGATACTGCTATAAAGCATGAATACTCATGACAATTTTAGAGTTTAAGAGCTTCCAGTGTACTTTCTTTAATAATCCTAACAAACTGTCATTTTTTTCTTGAATTTGAAAAGTGTTCCTTTACTTTCCAGATCCCTAAGCAGTTTTTTGTTTGTTTGTTTGTTTACTCTTGTGGAAGTGGTATGCTTTTGTGTATGTTTAGATTACTTTTCTTATTTTTAAAGTTGTTACAGAATTCAACTCTGCCTCAGGCAGAATCTAATATTTCTCAGATCTGAATATCACAAGGTTCTTCCAAGTAAACTCAGTATAGGCAGTATGAGGTTAAATTGTTTGATCCTTAAAGTAGCTGTAGCTGGTTAGCAAACAATTTGGTCTCAGTTAAAATATGACATATTATAGAGTGTAGTATCCGATATCTTGTACCTAGGAGCTTAATTACAATATATAAAGTGATGGAATTATATGTAAAAAAGAAAAATAGTAGTCATACACTTATTCTATTTTTTATTGGCTCTGTCAAATGTAGAGAAGACCATTTATGTCACTAAATGCCTTTTTAAAATATCTTATCCAGAACAAATGGACAATTGTCAAGTATACAGGTAACAAAAAGACAAGAATCCTAAAGGTTTCTTTGAAAATATTTTCTCAACTAACATCTCTCCAACTTCTGAAAAGTTCAATATCCAAAGGTCTCTCTCTCTCTCTCTCTGGCTATATCTTTTCATTATTTTTCCCGACTCTCAACAAGAAAAGCACATTAATTTCAGAGATCTGCTTTTATTCCAGAGGCACTTGTGTTCTTATTAAAGATATAGTGTTTAAAAGAAGAATAATATTTATATAAACCAAATATCAAATGTTAATATGTACATATGTAGATTTTATGGAAATGAAATTATTCTTTACTCATGATAGCTTCAATTAAGAATCATTTATTTTTTATGTTATGTACAAATTTGTTCACGTGCATGAGCAGGTTTGCAGTAGTCTCTATCAATAACTTGAAGTTCTAGATACATTTTTATGTCATCATAAAGTTATCTAAAGTACTGTTAAAAAAATCAAGGTATTACCATCTGAATTTACCAAACTTTAAATCAAACAAAGAAAATATTAAATATTTATAATTTTTGATACACTTAATCAATATACTTTTAGAAAACAAATCAAAACAATCACTAATTTATATTCATTTGTAGAAGTTCCCTAACTTCACTAAGAGCAGAGCAGATTCTCTAGTTTCTAGGGATAAAGAATATGGATTTAAAGACAGAGAACATAGAAAGTATTCCTTGCCCCAATACAGTTTTATAATCTGGCCAGGCTATCATTTGGAAAGTGTCAAATAAACTGTGCTTCCTACACTGAATTAACATAAAGCTCACTCAGCTGGGTGGGATAAAGTTTTAGGTTTTGAATACTTGTGGAAGATTTGCTTAACCCAGCAGACACAGACATTTGCCCCGAAGCCTCCTTGGTGCCTGACTTTCTGGCCTCTACATTTAGTCTAGGTTTGGCTTACTTCCACCAACTCCAAGTATTAAACAGAGCTGTGATTGCCTTCAATCAGAATAAATAAGGAGATTACTATGGCATGGCACATAAATTGCAGGCTAAGTCCCCGTAATGATGATTTTCATTCTTCTAACAGATTGGCTTAGGAAAACTTGAAGAATCTGCAAATGTGTCTGCTCGTGTTTGCTGATAGCAAAAAAGAATCCCTGGCACCAGTCTAGGGTTACAAATCTCAGCGTCTACAACTGAAAACAGAGGACTCACATTTTGCAAATTTGGACTCTGTTCATTAGAGTAGAATAATAAAAACACGACCAGGAAATGCCGCCTCCTGCTACTTGCAAGAGGTAGATTTGCTGATTCTGCTAAAGAAGAAATACTTGGCAACGAATTTGTTGTTTCCTGATTTAAGACTCCAAATGCGTTTAGAAAATGCAGAATGAAGATCCTAAAATATAATAGTAGAGGGTCATATGCTAACTGCCATCTCCAAGGAAAATCTGGAAACAAATTTGCCACTTTGAATAAACACTTTTATTTATGCAGTTCAATCTATCAAAACACCAAGAGGCTCTGCTTGGTTAAGTATTCTAATACAATTACTAAAGTAATGTGATTGGATGGTTTCAGCAGACATGAGCTCCTTGGGCAGCATTACCAAAGTTAGCAATTATGCTAGGTACGGGACCACAAGGCTGCAAAAGAAGCCAGATGCACAGCTGAGATTATCTGTAGCCCATTGGGACTTTCTGGGAGAATACTGATTAAACTGTGCAACTGATAGATCTCTTCAGAAATGTCTACCTCTTTAATGATACTTGGTAGACTTTTATTTTTTTTCTTTTCGAAAATACTCCCCTTCTTCATACAAAAAGAACACACACCCAACTAAGGCAGAAGTAGGTGGGGGTGTGATGGTGGCTGATCAAAGAAATCAGTATTTTTATTCCCAAAAGAATGATAGATTTATGGAAAGTATTGATACAGAGAAAGATGTTTGTCTCTTACTATTAGAGACATGTATAAATAAACCCAAATCAAACACTGCTACACTGAAAAAGACCATACTGTGGGATACCTTCCATCATGAAGCTGCAGTTTCTTGCCCCTTGTATTTAGGCTGATTATATAACTATACTGGCCAATAAAATACTGATGAGTAGTGTCTCCAGACCACAGAGACAGCTCTTTCTAGTTCCTCTCTCTGAACACTTGAATTTGTAGACTGGACAGGAGGAAACTCACAGCCCCTACATAGAAAGGTTTACACAGAACAGTGTAGGCACAGAGTAACAGTTACCAAGGAGATTACAGATAACAATCAATAACATATTACCCCTGAGTTTATCCCTTGGCCTTAGTTCAGCTTACCCCAAAGATCCCTTATAGAGCAGAGGTGAACTATCCAAAAAGCACTGCATATACTCTGTAGTTTAGATCTCCAAAATGGTATTCAGTTCTTTCAAGTCCCTAATTTTCAGGGTCACCTGTGAGAGCAATAGCAAATAACTCAAAGATTCATCAGTAGGCAAGAAAACACACCAGGCCTGAGATATTGTCTTTAGGAAGTCTATTCTTTCTTGATTTGAAAACAAATTTCCCTCAACAAAATACACAGATACTATTTTCTCTAAGTCTATGTCCCTAATTTGTAGACTGGATTCTATATGTATAACTTGACTTGGAGCTTGTTAGACCTCAGATCTAGTTGTCGCTGTTCATTTGTGCTCTGTAGATACACATCCCTTTTTTCTGTTTACAGATATTCTCCTAGGAAAAAAGACTCCCGGCAGTGCCTTAACAGTCTAGAAGTCTTGCCTGGCCATCTCAATGTTGAGGATAAAAAAGCAGATTTTCGTAAGAGGTAAAGCCCTTTGCTACATAACCACTTATTTATATACTATTGAATGTGTATAAAAAAGACAGTGCGTTTTTTTCTTCCTATTGTTTACCTTTGTAAATTGCTGCCACAATTATACTGTAAGTTGATAGGACTTATCACTGTACCAGCACCAAGAATTCTCTCATTCTACTTACAAGGACAATGTAAATTATAACTTTGTCTACATATTCCATGACATACTCATGTTTTCAAATATCACTTTCAGTATAGTAATAATTCCATGAGGATAGGTTTATTTCATTTTCTGCTTTGTTGCCACTATTATAAAAGACCACTTTGTGTGATGAATGGAAATCAGGGGAAATTTACATGAGTCTATTTTCTTCCATCCTGTGGGTCCCGTGGATGGAACTCAGGTTGTTAGGTATAGTGGTATATCATTACAAAAGTATCTCTTATATTCTAAGAGTCTATATATTTTGCTGATATAACAGCTAGAGTTAATAATATATCTCAAGAGTCCTTAAGACTATTATCCTATAGTATAGTTGGTCAGTTTATTTAAGTTGCTTTTAAGAGATTTATGTACCAACCAACCTTATTTGTCTTTGATTTCCCATGTAATCAACTTTTAAAATCTAAGTTAATGCATGGCTGTAATATTCAATCATGTATACTTCCATGACCCTGATTCAGAGAGCAATGCATTCCTGTGTGTGTGAGTGTGTGTGTGAGTGAGTGTGTGTGCATGTGTGTGTGTGTGCTTGTGTCTATGTACAAACACATGCTTGCATGATTTTAAATTCTGAAAACAGAAAACAAGTTGAAAACAACCTTATAAAGCAAATGTCTATCATAAACTGTGAAAGCAGCATATATGATATTGTTTGATATCAGTATTACCTGGCCCAATGGGGATCAGTTAGAACCAGTAAAGTTGATTCCCTTGTAAAATTCTGCTAAAGACTTTTCTAATGCACCTTCATCCCTTCTCCATGTGATGCTTTATGTGGTGTCCAATAAACACAGAGCAAAAGCCTTTTATTAGGGAGATGGACACAGAGACACACACAGACAAGATAGGATTCTGGCAGGCACAGTGACACATATTGAGTCTCATACATCAGAAAGATTGCAGAGAATCCAGAAAGCATAAATGGCACAGAGAGAAGACATAGAGAGAAAAGTAGAAAATTTAACCTTTGGCTTACTCTTGGTTAAACTACACCTAGGGAAGCTCATTGATTTATTTCCTTAATGTAACACCCATTCATATTGATGACTCTGTTTTCCTCTAGTGCATTTAACTACAGTGCTCAGGAGTGTGGTGAATTTTCACCTCTCCTGAGAAATGAGTCAAATCTCATTTCTCCCAATATGTATTTTAAAAGGGTAGATTTTCTCTGAGTTACATCCCTTAGTTTATCCACTATTTATTTCACAGAGCATAACTCTTGAGAGGCCACTAGAGATACCTTCCACGCTAAATCTAAAACTCCTTCAATGTATGGTCTCTTCTGCATAATAGTTGATATTTATTGATACCCATATTTTGCATGGTAAAATACCGTATTTTTAGCCTCAATAGCAGTTCCTTATATTTTCTTCATCTCTATATGTGATACATCATAAGCCTTTCTTCTTTTCCACCACAACTTTCCTATCTCTGTAGATTACTCTTTCATACTCATGGGGAAAAAAAGTTCTACAGACACAACTTCTTCCCTGGTCTATCTGCTTCTTTGCAACTGCTCTGCCTTACAGTTTAGGCAGCCACAACTGAGTATTTCCAACACTGGTTCAAAATACCAATTTGAATGTGTATCCTCCCATGGAAAAAAATCCTTTACACTGTGTGATATTTGGATATGATCTTTCAAGTTTTCTGTCTTCTGGACCTCTTCTCTGGATTTCTTTTTGGTGGCTGTGAACTCTGTTCAGGTGCCATTTAACTTCCCTTCTCAGCCACCACTGAACAATACCAGCTCACAATAATAATTTCTGTGACAAATGGCAGTGAGATAGCTTGTTGTTGCTCTTACAGTGCTATTCCATGGCATGCTGGGCTAAACTCAAGCTGCACCACAGTTAAAATCAGACCAAAATCATTTGAACTTTGACAAAAATCTCTTAAGGGCCTTTCCAGTTAATTTTATAGAGGACCATTTACTTTGACTGAGTGTCTCTTTTGAACCTGTAACCTTCTGTTATTCTTTATGAGGTAGCCCCTAACTAAATTTTGCTAAATGATAGCATCAGGTGTCCTGTAAAATTTTTCTGTGCTCAGTTTTCTTACTGAAACTTTCCTGGCTGTTTTTTGGTGTTTACCTGGGTGTCCATAAGCCTTTGAAGTCTCTGTTATAATCTGAATGCATTTTTTTTTCAATTTCCCTCCTTGATCTTTGGTCAGAATGAATAGCTTCTCATTTGTAATGAGTATCACCAGATGGTGCCCATATTTTAGGTGCCATCTGATCTTCAGAATACAAATCTCTGTTTGTTTTTTCATGTTTATATAGTTCCAGTTCATTTTGTATGGTAGCAAGCTACAATATATCTTGAAGACTGATTTTTGTTTATTCTTAAAATTGGGCATTTTACATCAATGTTTGAACCAAATTCTAGTTACACTTCAGTGCAATAATCAGGCCCAAGGAAAAGCTCAAAAGGATTTGGTTTGCATGTCAATTTCCTATTTAGTATCTGATTCTGTAAACAAAGCACAGGATACAGCTTCTCTGTGGCATCTCTAAGTCATCTTATAGTAGATATGTATGGCAATACTTGACTGGTTATAAATATGAAGATCTTATTCATTCTTCCTTTTACAGGAAGTAAAATATACCAATAACTCAAGGAAATTCAATATTTTCCTCATTACTAAAGTTTTCATTTATATTGCATCATCTGCCATGTGATTATATACTTTTAGTTGAAAAGAGGAACCCAATAAATAGCTATGAATTGATTAGAAGAATCTATGCAGGATAACTGTATTTTCATACCATATGGTCATCTACTAACAAGAGAGCATGATTAAATAAAATGAAAATTCCTCTTGGTGGACAGCTAAATGATTTTTTTATATTGAATAACTTTAGATATAAAAGTAACTTTTGCCATATAAACTCTCTGCGTCTTTGATTGTTTTCTTAGACTTGAAAGTGCTTTGCTTTATAAAATCTCAGTAAATACTGTCAATGATTGAATCTAATTCATACATGGAAGGAATCCTGAATTGAGATTTCCCTCAGTGGTATTTAAGCATCTTAAATAGCATATTTCATCACCCATTGTATGCTAATTTTCCTCAGTCATCCCCATTTTAGGTTCAATTAAATGAAAACCATCATTTATATCACCACATCTGACCAATTGAATATTATTTTGGATGTAAATGTTCTCACATAATAGCTAAATGTATAACTGATGTGAGCAACTGTTTACAGGTTCTGCTTCAAACTTATTTAGTTAATTATATTTACCTTAAAATAATACAGTACTAATATACAATGTATATATTTATTTGCACAAATTATCCCATAATTAGGTATAGCTTTTACAAGAATCAGTTATGTCTTGGATATATCAAGTCAAAGCTTAGCTTATGAGCAGCACCTAAATGTATGCTTGTGTGACAGATGTGGTAGTCACAATAATAGTAGTATCACAGTTTTCAAGTGATGGGTATTGTAAGATACATTATCAAAAATTATTTTAGACTTTAATAAGTCTTCCAGTTTAAAATTTTCTTATAGGATTTAAGAGATGACTCAAGCAGTTACGAATATTTGGTTTCCTTGGAGTGCACCAAAGTTCAATTCCCAGCACATCTTACAAACTTATGTAACTTTAGCTTCATGGTGTCCAACATCCTCTTTGGGCACTCAGGAGCATCTATACTCATGAAAATACACACACACACACACACACACACACACACACACACACACACACACGTAATTAAAAAGAATTGGTTTAAAATTTTCCAACGTTATTTAATAGAGCTTATTTGGTTATTAGTTGTCTGAAAGTTGTCAGGAATTGAAACATTACCATTTATCGAGCCTTTCTAGGTAACTCCTTTGGATGTTATGTCCCGAGAGTTTGCTAGAATAGATGCTATTTTCATGTAACGACAATGAACTGGGATTAACTGACGTTTCTCCACTTTATGCCAGCTATTGACTGACTGAGGTTTTTATGAATAAACTTTGTCATGATTGCTTCCTCAGTTTTCATATGCAAATTAAAAAGCTGATATGATTTTAGAAACAGCAACTGAAAATAGGTTTACTTGCTATTTAAGGGCACATAATTGTATGTGGTGGAGCCAATATTAGATGAATTTTCTTTGTAATGCCTTTTTACTCTGTACCTTTTCCTCTGTACCTAAAACAATATGAAAGTATGATGGTACCACCTTTATATGTACTACTAGATAAGAGCTAGTAAGTAGTAAATTCTCTTCCCTACATGGTTTTACCAATTTATTTATTCCTTAAAATGATATGGTAATAAAGTTATAGATTAAACAGTTTTAAAAATTAAAGAGGAGAGTTAATATGTGGTCATTATTATTGTATAGTAAAGTTTTGTATCATTTGGCTTGGAATAAGAGTAGATCTATTGATTTGACTCCATGTGTAAGTCAGTTTTTAATGTTGAAATTTTATTACAGATACAATACAGTACACAACTTATAAATCAGTAGAGTGGAAAAAAAAGATGATAAAGAAACCTGGATTAATACAACAGAGTGACGAAAACTAGAGATAGAAAAGTCAAAAGAAGAAAAATCAGAAGGACAATGAAATTCCTAGAAATGAATCCAAGCCAATCTAAGTCAGAAAAGAAAGTAGAAATTGCTGTTGTGTACAATAGGCTATGCACTGTGGATGTCGGTAGAATGTTTGAATTTTTGGAAAACCACAAAGTCGCCTGGATTGTAGCAGAACAGCAGGTGGGAGTAGTGATTGATGAGAACTCCAGACAGAATTTCTCATGTGCAGAACTCTGGTAAGTTTTCTGCATTTGTTCCATGTGATAAAATTTCCATCACCTCAATTTACTGAATTCTACCAAAGCTTCACCTTACTCTTTGCCTCACAAGCTTTTCAAAGTGTTGTGTAATTAGTCTAATGTCTGACTTCATTGCTAACCTGTGGTCCAGCCAAGGGACAGACTCTTTCCATTGGTTGTGTTACCAGTGCAATCAACTGATACAAATTATAGGATCATAAGGGATTTCTTTTTTTTTTATTAGATATTTGCTTAATTTACATTTCAAATGCTATTCCGAAAGTCCCCTCCCCCGTCCCCCTCCCTGCTCCCCTGCCCACCCACTCCCACTTCTTGGCCCTGGCGTTCTCCTGTATTGGGGCATAAAAAGTTTGCAGTACCAAGGGGCCTCTCTTCCCAATGATGGCTGACTAGGCCATCTTCTGTTACATATGATGCTAGAGACATGAGTTCTGGGGGTTCTGTTCTGAATAATTAAAAGAATGTCACTGACTTGATGAAATCTGGAAAGCAAGCCATCATCCATACTCACTGCCTTGAATGTATGTCTAAAAATCCTATAATCAAAGCTTTAGAGTTCTTTGGAAGTGGACTTTCTGAAAATGAATCTGTGACCCATTAGGTATATGCTATTAGCATACTTGTCAAAAGGAATTAAACTAAGTATGTGGCTTTGAGAGCAAAGCACATTGGACCTGGCAGTGTACAATTCTGGTCCTAAGGACAGTAGTGGAAATTGAAGTTCCAGCACGTTTTCTTTTCACTCACAGTTGGCCTCACTGTGCTTTTCAGAGTTTGTAGTTGCATATGCACTGGGCTTCTGTTTGCATAACTCCTGTTATTTTTAACACCCTAAGACTGTTTTTCTTTGTCTACCTAGACACAGACACTACCCCTTTATAATTACCCTTTATTTGGTGGTATGTAAGTGAGGAATTAGATTAGATTCTTATTTTATGGAGCATTTTTATTTCCTCCTTACATGTTGGCATAAGATTTACCAGACAATTTTTTTTTAGTGCAGAACAGGAAAGACTTTCACAAAAGTAGCATACCTATGAAAAGCTGAGCATTCGCTTTCCCAAAATAAACTCAGTTCTGTAATCAGCATGCCAGTGTTTCAAACTTGACAGCTATTCTTCTTTCCATATTGCTTTTTGCTGATGAAAAAGGCTTTTTATACAAGAAAAATACAGTTACATAAAACTTGTATGTCTAGACAATTTTGAAATATACATGGTAGCAAAATTAAATAGGAAAATATTTGAATCATAGAATTTATTAAATGAAGAACATACTGAGATATAAACATACCAAATATTACCACTTCTTTCTGAGGAGAGAGAAGAGTGGGGCAATTTTTAAGAAAATACATCTTGTAAACAGATTCAGGTTAAGATATGTTTGTGTTTAAAAATATTGAATTTAACCATAGAAATAAAATTCTACTGCCCAGCATGTCTTTCTTTTTTTTCTTCAATTTTTTATTAGATATTTTCTTAATTTACATTTCAAATGCTATTCTGAAAGTCCCCTCTCCCCTCCCCCCTCCCTGCTCCCCTGCCCACCCACTCCCACTTCTTGGCCCTGGCGTTCCCCTGTATTGGGGCATATAAAGATTGCAGTACCAAGGGGCCTCTCTTCCCAATGATGGCCGACTAGGCCATCTTCTGCTACATATGGAGCTAGAGACAGGAGTTCTGGGGGTTCTGGTTAGTTCATATTGTTGTTCCTCTTCTAGGGTTGTAGACCCTTTCAGCTCCTGGGGTTCTATCTCTAGCTTCTCCATTGTGGGCCCTGTGTTCCCTCTTATAGATGATTATGAGCATCCACTTCTGTATGAGACAGCTATATCAGGGTCCCTTTAGTAGGCACTAGCTGTCCTATGCAATAGAGTCTGAGTTTAATGACTGATTATGGGATGGATCCCCCCTAGTGGGGTAGTCTCTGTATAGTCTATCCTTTCATCTTCCAGAAAAACAAATAACCCCATTAAAAATGGGGTACAGAGCTAAACAAAGAAATCTCTATGGAGGAATTCTGAATGGCTGAGAAACATCTGAAAAAAATGTTCAACATCCTTAATCATCAGGGAAATGCAAATCAAAACAACCCTGAGATTACACCTCACACCAGTCAGAATGGCTAAGATCAAAAATTCAGGGGACAGCAGATGCTGGAGAGGATGTGGAGAAAGAGGAACACTCCTCCATTGCTGGTGGGATTGCAAGCTTGCACAACCACTCTGGAAGTCAGTCAGGTGTTTTCTCAGAAAATTGGACATAGTACTACCGAAAGATCCTGCAATACCTCTCCTGGGCATATACCCAGAAGATGTTCCAACTGGTAAAAAGGACACATGTTCCACTATGTTCATAGCAGCCTTATTTATAATAGCCAGAAGCTGGAAAGAACCCAGATGTCCCCCAACAGAAAAATGGATACAAAAAATGTGGTACATTTACACAATGGAGTACTATTCTGCTATTAAAAAAATGAATTTATGAAATTCTTGGGCAAATGGATATATCTGGAGGATATAATCCTTAGTGAGGTAACCCAATCACAAAAGAAGTCATTGGATATGCACTCTCTGATAAATGGATATTAGACCAGAATCTTAAAATACCCAAGATACAATTTTCAAAACACAAGAAAATCAAGAACGAAGACCAGCGTGTGGATACTTCATTCTTCCTGTGAATAGGAAACAAAATACCCATGAAAGGAGTTACAGAGACAAAGTTTAGAGCTAAGATGAAAGGATATGCCCAGCATTTCTTAATTACCAAAGAATATTAACTTTTGCTGGGTACTGTTCTGTGTAGTAACATCATCATTATATAATTCAGAATCTATTTTAATTACAACAGTAATGTCATCTGGTTGTTTTGATAATTTGTTCATGTAGTCCCAGCTGGAATAGCAGATTATGAAGGAGAGAATTTAATTGGAGAAGCAAAGAGAGGGGAAAGGATTTTTCTTTCTCCAAATGCATAAGCATTTCTGGCCATTTGTGTTGTTTGAACCTGAAAAGAAAATCAAGTGGCTCTCTAGTTTTTTTCTTACCTCATGCAAGGATTTTGAGCTGAAAGGAGACCCCTGATAGCATTCAGCATTCCTTCATTCCATACGATTTGATTGTCTATATGAGGAATTGAGCTCACATCTCAAGGAATTTACATGTAAGTTAATTGATAATTGTCTTGGTCAGGGTTTCATTGCTGTGAAGGAACACCAAAACCAAGGCAACTCTTATAAAGGCAAACACTTAATTGGGGCTGGCTTACAGTTTCAGTGGTTCAGTTTAATCTCATCATTGTGGGAAGGATGGCATGATGTAGGCAGACATGATGTTGGAGGAGTCAAAAATTCTACATCTTGATCTGAAGAGAGTCAGAAGAATATCTTCTGAAGGTAGCCAGGACAAGCGTCTGGATCACACAAGCCAAAATTGATTTATCTGAGACTTCAAAGCCCTGCCTCTAAAGTGATAACTTCCACTAACAAGGGTACACCTTCCCCAATAAGGACAAACCTCCTAATAGTGCTGCTACCCATGGGTCAAACATACTCAAACCAACACAATAACAGATGGAAGGATTAAAGAGAAAAAGCAATGTTAGAGGAATCTGACATTATAGAACATAGCTTCTCAGTGTTAAAATTTTTTCAGAGTGTGCGATGTTATAAACATTCTATAGAATCTTAAAAGAAATGGTATAAGAGAAGAAAAACATTTGAACATGATAGACATAAATGGACAGGAAATATTCCTTCTAGACTGTATCCGTTCTGTTAGGATTATTGCCAGTGGAGAAGACTGAGTACAACCCTGCATAAAAACCAGAGATGGCAACTTTAAAACCCCTGTGCAAATATTGAAAAGTACTGGGCTTAGTTGAAGACACAAGGCAGTACTTTTATGCTACTATTGCTTAGTGGTGGTTAGAGAAGTTAGGCTTTTGCTTTCTTATCATCTCTAGGAGACAGCAGCACTCTTTCTGTTGATGAATGTGTTTCAAAGAAATTAAGAGAGGCCCTTTGGTCTAGCAAACTTTATATGCCCCAGTACAGGGGAAAGACAGGGCCAAGAAGTGAGAGTGGGTGGGTAGGGGAGAAGGGTGGGGGGAGGGTATAGGGGACTTATGGGATAGCACTTGAAATGTAAATGAAGAAAAAAGGGGGGAAAAAGAAGTGTGGTGTATTCCTATTGTGCAGGCATGAAGGAAGAGAGGGACCAAGAATACAGAGAGATGGAGAAAATGGTCTCTATGTATGGGGAGTACTGCAGAGCACATTTCAAGTGCAAACATCAGAACTAAGTGTTTGATGGGATATCTCAGTATCAATGAAATAGAGTCACCATCCTGAGCTCACTTGTATATTTGTGATCATTGCTATACAGCATTCAAAATTATTATGTACAATGAATTATATACCTTAAAATTTGAAATTATAGCATATATCTGTTTTTTTATTTTTAATAATACATGCTTGAAAGGCAACAAGTAAGAAAACTTATAGAGAAGCATTGAATGACAAAAAAAATTCCTGGGGAGATGAAATTCACACACCTACTCATTCCAGACAAGGAAGCCATGAGAGACCAAAGTCCACATTGGTGAAACAGTGAGTTTATTGGGGTTACTTACAGGAATGTGTGTGAGAGGCTACTTATAGAAACAGAAATGACACAAAGACAGCTGCATCTCTAACATCAATCCTTTTTGTGCATACTCAATTATAATGGTTTTTATCATATTTTACTTAAGTGGGGAAGTCAGTATATCTATATTAAATCAAAAGTACAAGGACTTGATTTTAGAGAAGAGACCAAAGTACGAGTTTTTGCAACTTACTGTTTTACATCAAGCCACTAAATTATTTTTGGCAATCTCAGGTTGAGGGGTCATATCTAAACTGTCATGATTGTCAAATAGTAGAAGATGAATCTCCAAATACTGACAGGGCTCTTCATCTTTGTGTTAAGTAGTTTGCAAGTCTTCATTTGCTCTGCCTTTTTCTTCAATGATCTGTTCCTGATCTCATGTTTGGTTTTGGTCAATGAGATATGAAACCCCAAATAAGCTAATTACACTAAAATGGGGTGTCAGAGAGATCTTGTTTTATACAAGAAGAATCTTTGAGGAAGGTGGAGTGATGATATCAGATGTGTCTCAAATCATGATTATCAGTCAGTAGACCTTCCAATTTTATATATGTTGTTGTCTTAGTAAGGGTTTCTATTCCTGCACAAACATCATGACCAAGAAGCAAGTTGGGGAGGAAAGGGTTTATTCATCTTACACTTCCACATTGCTGTTCTTCACTGAAGGAAGTCAGGACTGGAACTCAAGCAGGTCAGGAAGCAGGAGCTGATGCAGAAGCCATGGAGGGATGTTCCTTACTGGCTTGTTTCCCTTGGCTTGATCAGCCTGCTCTCTTATAGAACCCAAGACTGCCAGCCCAGAGATAGTCCCACCCACAAGGGGCCTTTCCCCTTGATCACTAATTGAGAAAATTTCCCACAGCTAGATATCATGGAGGTACTTCCCCAACTGAAACACCTTTCTCTGTGATAACTCCAGCTGTGTCAAGTTGACACAAAACTAGCCAGTACAGTTGTCTTCATTCTATTTATCTTCTAAGATCATTTTGTTATTTTAAGGGCTTTCCATTGGGAAGAAATTAAAGTATAAAGTTGAGAAAGTTTCTCAAAATAAATAGCTGCATCACAATATGGCTACTTAAAACATTATAGTGTTTATTTTTTTTTTGATTGATCCATTATATGTAGAATATGAAACTATTGCCAAAGGACTAGGTGCTTTATGAATAGTTTTGACATTTTCCCAAATCTATTATACTAGAAATACTTGTCTAAATAACTCTCACTCTGTAGCGCTTCTGTGCCTGGAATCCACCTTGTAGCCCTGGCTTATTATAAATTCATAGCACATCTCCTCCTGCCTCAGCCCCCAGGTGCTGACATTATACATACAATCTACTACACATCTGGAAGCACTCTCCTTACCATCCCTTCAGTCTTTTAATTTTTTTAAAATTTTTGTCTCAAATAGCATAATTTATCATATGTATGTATATTTCACAAAATAATTCCAATTATATAATACATTTATGGGCACCAGCTTTGTGTAACACATGACATATGTGCATGTGTCCTAATGCTTGTTATTTCTGTAATGTGCAGAATCAAAGAATTCTTATGTATTGTGAGATGACACACTTGCTGCCTATTTGTACCTGTGTGGCTCATATGCATCCCCTTTGCACGAGAAAAGTATTTGCTTGCAAAACACTTTCCTTGAGGTGGTTTTTCTTTTTCACTTTGTCTCAGGGTATAAAAGCTGTTTTGGAAAATGTTGCTTTTGTTTCTCAATGAATTACTAGCTCTGCAATATCAGGCATTGTGGTGTTTCTCTCTGATCACATGTTGGAACATTAATTTATTTCTTCCAGAGAGTGTATTATTGCAGATCAAGCTATCAATGCTTACTAACTTCTGCCATGTTACTGTTCAAAAGAAACAAAAAGAAAGAGACTGCAGTTCTCAAGGGAACTTCTTTATTTCTTTCTCCTTTAGGTGACTATTCTTTAATGGCAAGGTTCAGAAAGATCATCAGAAATATCTATGATCTCAGAGGTTGAAGGGTTTCCAGGTCTTTTTGTTGTAAGCTTTAGGCATGTGATATTGCTTGGCTCTTCTGAAGAAACTAAACATGGCCGACTCA